>CM041635.1:56052780-56155961 GCA_023333625.1 Bothriochloa decipiens | reverse complement strand
CTAGCCTACCCCAACTTGCTTGAGACTGACAGGCTTGGTTGTTGTTGGTTGTTGTTTGCTAAAATTCCTGGATTGGGAGATTGTAAGTGGGACCGACCTGTTTCGGTGGCCTGCTTCCACCCAGCAAACCAGCCCACCACTCCCTCCTCTCTCTACCTCGCTGCCAGGTGGGACTGCCCCGTGAGGGTCATCCCCAACCTCCATCTCCCTCTCTCCATGGCTGGGCAGAGCCCTGAGCTCAGGCTGCTGTGGCGGTGTGGTCGATTCTTTCCGTCCCCCTATCAGTGCCCAGCGGCCGTACTTCTCACCTCACTTCAACCAAAGGTAGGAAACCGGCAGCCCAGCAGCCGGAGACCTCGCCTCTAGAGTATGTGTGTGTGTGTGAGGGGTGTAGTGGCGATACACGCCTTCATCGACAAAGCAGACCAACACTTGTGAGGATAAACTTGAACAAATAAAAAAGAAATAGAGCTGTAGAAGATATAACTCTCTCTGCTCTATGAAAGCAAACAGACAGCTGATTTTTTTTACAGCTCATACTGCACAAAAATCCAGAATAAATTATTTCTAAACTTGAATACTAACTGACAGTGTTTCCAAAACATCAGCAGTGAAATGATTAAAATATCAGCACAGCAAGAACCTGGATCAGTGTAAGTGAATTTGTAAAGCAAGACAAAATTTTAACAGCTAACAGATCCTGAGGAAGATAACTAGGAAGATAACTGTAACAGATATTAACTCGGAATGTAATGGGCATTATAAAGCTGCACCCAAGGATACATAAAAGGATACGGCTGAATGTATTGGCCATGTTGTACAATCATTTGATTCATGACGGTGGTTTGAGACGTAACAAATCCTGAGGAAGATAACTGTAACAAATATTAACTCGGAATGTATAAAGCTGCACAAGGATATATAAAAGGATACAGCTGACTGTATTGGCCATGTTGTATAATCTTTGAATCAAGACGGCAGTTTGAGACAACCTTCTTAAACTTATAACCAGAATTCCTATTATCATTGGAGTGTCAAAGGTTCTCTTGCTGGTAAGGATAAATTTCATATATTTCACTTTCTGATCCTATATTCCATCCATTTCCTTCTCAGATATATACTGGTAGCTGTTTCCATGAGTCTGACACCTTGAGCTATTGTATGAATCTCTTGTGTCACTGCTCCTTGATGAAAATCTTCCCAAAGAATCAGCACGATGTGGGTTGTCATAGCTAGATGACCGAGAAGCCAAAGCTTCCTCATCATGAGAGGAGCTGCTTGCAAAATCATAACTTCCATGATATGCACCGCTGTGAGAGTTGCTCTTAAACACATTCCAAGCAATATCAGCAGGAGATTCCACAACATAACCAATACCTCCTGCCTGTTTGATTTCATCCATATGCTCATCAATTATGTCTCTTAGTACCTTCATAGAGAAAGGAAGACATCAGATTCATATCTTGATCAAGGCAAGTAACTTCCAAAAATCAAAAGAACAAGAGGCAGTACAATATACAGAAGCTTTTTACTTGTTTCATCGGCAGTAAAAATGATATCAAAACAAACAGTATAAGAAATTTAGAGAAATAACTTTAAACTGGATAATTAGTTATAATATAGAAATGAGATCAGATACTGATAAGAAATTACTCTAGCCTTTAGATCTAATATCAAACAAGAAGCTAAAACTAGGCCCCCCCAAAAAAATTCCAAAAACGTAATTGTTTCAAATCTGTACAATAATCAGAACAGCTGAAATGATCTAGAACTTTGACATGCACCTCTGTAGAGTTTCTATTCACTTTCTTGCCACGGTAAGATGTTCTTCTTCGTTTATAATCTCGTTCTTCAGCTAAAAGCTCCTCCTTTGTCTTGGCTCTAGCAGATTCCTTTCTCAAAAGAAAGAAAAAAATATGAACCATATGTTAAAAATGAATAGCATATTGTATGGGGATCAGTAAATTATGTGGTAGCAAAAACATATGAAATTCAAGTCTTATTTTATTTGCAAACATATCTCCACTGAGTAAGTGTATACATTTTGGCAGTCAACTTTGAAACAACCTATTATATTTTATGTGTATGAGAATGTGCTTATCTATTAATTAAACAGAAATCAAAGAAAATAGGTATGTCGAAATAATGGCTACAGAACAATTAAGATTCACAGAAACTACAGTTCCACTGCCCCATGATTCCATGAAGCATCTCCTTTTGCAAATGAACTGCCATGACTCAAACAGAATTTACAATAAGTACTATCCTTAATACTACTACCCACACCCAAACATATATATGTACGTACGTATGTATGTGTGTGTCTTGCACAAAAACCTAAGAAGCACAGAATTCTTGCTTTTATTAGCTAGATAGACTAGATATGCCACTGATGACAGACCTTTTTCATATCTGCAAATTTGATACAATTCGCATATTATGGACCTTAATTATGTAGGTTAGATGCATATTTTGAACAAAAGGAGTAATAGTATCCATAATAGGCAAAATGTAGAGACATCTGTGCAGTATCTAGATTAGGACAGCTCTTTTCAAAAGATTGGTTGCATTGCATGTCCGTACCTTGTTAGAAACTCGCCGTGACAGAACCCCATCATACTCCAGAACAGCCCTGTAGTTTGGTCTGTTTGATCGCTCCAAAATCCCTCATTCCAGTGCTTGTGAATACCCAAGTAATCTATAAGAGAATTACATGCATTTATCAAGGCAAGAGTTTTACCAAACAAAGGAACATTAACCACAACTTGAACAGAAAACAAAACATCCACAAATTGTTATCAACAACAGAGATTAAGCTTTATTTGCATATGAAATGGTGTGCAACATGCTGCTTATACATGATCAACAATCTGATATCCTTAGGGCAATACAAAAAGTGCTTGTAGAGATGCTTAAAGAAAGAGAGAAACTGCTATATGACCAATCTATACAAGAATCCCAGTCTACAACGGGAACATTTTGATAAATCTAGGAGATTGTTTAGGCACTCATGCATCCAATACTGCACATAGTAGCATACTCTAGCTATATTTTACTTGCCTACTACAAGCGCCTAACCCCACAACTCACATGAGACATTTGATCAAAGCTTTGGACGCCATGTTCATTGCCGATTCAGTTTGCAGGCATCCATGCTCCTTCCACCATGGAAAGGGGATCCATTAACTGCAGCTTAGAGACTTGTACATAGAAGCTGTATAGTATCTGGCCATTTGGTAAGCATGTACATCAAGGTTTTTTAAGCATCACTTGCTGACTATGACACTATGTTGTATGTGAATGTGAATTCGCAGTTATGCAGAAAAAATGAAATGTAGTGCATTCCCTTCTTCCATGGAGAAGAGTAAGATATTAACATTGTGCTATGGATACAACATATACAGTGTAGTTATAAAGTGTGAATTGTGTGTATATGTTTTCTTTTTTTTGCATTGTATTTATATATATATCCACTCAAATTGAAGCAACAAACTATCTCAGTGCAGAACACAGGAAACTTAATATATATATGTCCTCTATTATTGACTGCTTGCCATCATTACAAAATAAGATGGTGGTAGTTTTATGTCCTCTACATGGACTGCTTTGCATCATAACACAATAAGCTATTATATATCTCAACTGTGCAGGCCACACAAATTGAATAAAACATCGGTCAACTACTTTTTTTTTTTTTGAGACTAAACATCGGTCAACTACAGGAGGGCATGCAAATACAAGCAGAACTAGTGATATTGCATCTCTGCTCCAAAAATTGCTTTGGTGTTGGGAGTAACTCCTGTTTGTATCTGGATCCTTGCTCTAGGTGTGAGCAGGATCCTTACTCTCATCGAGAGGATAGTACACAAAGATCTCAGAGTTGAGGCAATTTTCTAGATTTATTTCTCACACCATGCTATACCAACCTTAAGGGTTGGGGATACATATTTATAGGCTGCTAACCAGTCAAGCATATGCTAAGATGCTAGTCTAAGATGCTGTCCTAGATGCT
This sequence comes from Bothriochloa decipiens, assembly GCA_023333625.1. Taxonomy (NCBI): domain Eukaryota; kingdom Viridiplantae; phylum Streptophyta; class Magnoliopsida; order Poales; family Poaceae; genus Bothriochloa; species Bothriochloa decipiens. The sequence goes on along the minus strand of CM041635.1, from coordinate 56,151,949 downwards.
GTCCTAGATGCTAGTCAAGATGCTGTCCTTAAGATGCTAACTGCTGTCCTAAAAGCAGTCAAGGATGCTTTTACAAAGGATACAAAGACCATGTACTCTTGCAGCACACACACACAGGGACTTATCCATCAACTCCCTCCTTTCGTAAACAAATTCCTCTCTCAGCATTAGGAACTACATATGCTCTGTCAACCTTTCTTTTATAATTATTAGCATAAGAAATTACGATGATAATATGCAATGCAGAAATAAGTACATCATAAAATTTTAACAAAGCATACAGCTGATATTTTGACAAGCGTTGAGCTTGCAGCACCTTGTCTTCTCTAAGTAGAACCTCTCATACAATGCCACAATGGAAGCAGCAACCTGGGAAAGAAAAACAGGGCGTGCCACAACATCTCCAAAATCACTTCTTTTCTCACCAGCTCCAACCTTGTCCTCTCTTACCCCTGCAGCACCATCTCCTACACAAACCGCCAAGCAATACGCCATCTGTAGCACTGCCTCCTTCACAGATACAAGCGCAAATAGTTTCCCATTGCTTTCTCCTACAGAACCCCAAGCTGTGCGCCTAACAATGAGAGCCCTCAACCAGCCTCGGGCACTCAAACCTCATGGTCCTGGGATCAAAGCCTAGAGTACTGCTTGCCTCACATAGCATCATACCAAAATGGTACTAGTTAATTTTCACCACTACGTTTTTAATCTTCTTTACTCGCAATATACAGAGCATTGAAATTTGTATTGGAAACAACGTTAATATCAAGAACAATTGTCTAGAAAAGGGCTTAATACACTCATTACCCTGGTGGCCTGGGAAATTTGGAAGCAGTGACTGTCTTTAATGGTGCAAGTCCAAGCATCACATATCACTACAGACAATCACAAATGAATTTATTAATGCATCCTAAGGTGCTCTGCTGGTGCACAAGGACTCCAGGAGCTGCTGGCTGGATCGCTTTTTGTGGGTCGACTTTTGCTAAGTTTCTGCTTGTGCTCTTTGTCGCTTAGCCTGTACTAGACTAGTTTCTTTGGCCCAGTGTCTCACAATCACAGGTCTTGTTAGCTGTGGAAGGCTATTTGCTCTGGTCTAGTGTTTCCCTTGGGGGGGTGGGGCGTTCTTCTACCTCCTTTTTACTGTTCCTCATTTTCTCTCTGAAAGAAACGACGTGCAATTTTCTTCCATGTTCAAGAAAAAAAAGAAGAGCGATTGTATATAACAAGAGAAAGTGAATCAAAAGAATATGAAAGAAACAGAGGTAGTGATCTGTGGTTGAGCATAGCTGGCTAAAGCGGTCAACTCATACTTCATCTCAAAGTGGTTTTCACCACACATCCCACATCTCTATTTGATTTTTTTACTTAGACTCGCAAACTTAACAATCCAGTGGCTTCAATCAACCCAATATTCGGGAACAAGTTCTCCGGCTAAAACGCAATAATACAATCAAGGCACAGCAATTAAATAGGTGACATGAAAAAAAAAGTCAACAAACCTGACTACAGCTGAATAAACAATAGCCATCCATAGCCCATTGTAAACCTGTCACCTATGGTAATGTTAGACATTTTTCCTTTTTTATTTTTCTGAAGATTAAGTATCCTCAACTAATTTGAAGTATTACCCCTTGATCATGTGCATGCCATGTACTGGAAATCACAATTTTGTTGCTAGATGCATTCCATATCCATATTTCTGGTGACCTGGATACTCTTCCAATAGCCAAACTAACCTCATGTTGAGACCGGGCAGGTATGGCTAATGAGATTGACGACACTGGAGCTGATAAAATCAGTGGCGACCTGACCAGATAAACATTTGGAATGAAAATTTAAGTCAGAAGGACATCAGAGTTCAGAAGGACGAAACTTGAAGGTACAGAAGCATGCTACATTGATTTGATGTTGCGCAGTCCAAAAAACACATAAATTGTACATGTCAAGTGTGAACTCTACTAGGTATATATTACATACCTCAGCAACTAACACAAATGGCACTTCTTCACCACTTGCACATTGATTTAATCCTTCAATATTCCCTGACCATATCTTAACACTGAAAAAACAAACCGAATCTTCAAACATGAGATACGTAACGTTTACAGAAAACTAATAATAAGTATCCAAAGGTTAACAATAGGAATAACCAAAATTTGTAAATTGTGAGGCAATGACCAATGAGAATCTGTAAGCATATGGGTAAAGTATTTTCACCACCGCCCAGATATCTCGAGCAGAGAATGAGTTGCACGATTGTTTAACATCAAGCACAACAATTAGAAAAATAAAAGGGGATGGGAGTGCTTTCTTATTTTTATTTATTAAGGCAGAGGTATGACAAGCTCATTGCATGCTTATGGACAAACTTTGACCTTGTGGACAAACTTACTATGCTTATGATTATCCCCATATATCACTTTGTGATGTCATGAGTAAAGAAGATTTAACAAGATCATGTAAGCAAACAAGAAACAATACATAGTATGGCTGAAGAAAGCACATCACCATTTACAGACAATACGGATAAATCACGATTACCTTCCATCTGAGCATCCAGTAGCTAAAAGCAACGAGGATTTTGAAGAGACCACAGAAAGAACTTGCCAAGTTATGACACTGACCCATGATTTGTGAGCTTGCAAAACCCCGATGAGCATTGGATCACTGGTAACCACGCCAACATCTACAACAACAACATAGCCTTTTGTCCCAAGCAAGTTGGGATAGGCTATAACCACGCCAACATCTATTGTGTAATATTCTGGCTTACATAGTTTCCAAAAAGAAAGATTTCCGCATTTAGAGCCAACAGCAAGAATGCACCAATCCCTCAACAAACAAGAAGTTTTATCGCTTGACATAACTGGAGACCATGAAACTACAAGGGAAGACAAATATGCAGCACGACAAACGTCTGGTGGTTAAGGTCTTCATGCAAGAAAATAGATCAGATTGGGTGAGTTAGTGTTCATCGCACATACTCCATTACAAACAGCTGATATATTGGCACACTTACATAAGAGTCCTGAGCAGCCTCATTACAAATAGGTAAACTATGAATGCAGCCCAATCTGGTCCAGTGTTATTCGCAAAGCACCACACCAGCTAAATCCACCCCCACCCCCCAGCAGTGAGTTAACCAGTTTGATAAAAAAAAAGAACAATCTATAAAAAGCGAAAGAAAAACGGGTGTAACAACATCAGCAAAACAAATGCATGAGAAATTAAGATAGCTCAACTATTAGTATGAACACTGTTAATGCATGAAGGGTGCACCACATTCTTCGCTTATAGATGAGAGAAAGCAAGATTTGCAACAGTACCTAAATGTTTCATCCTCAACCAAGCAACTACATAATGAGCTTTAATGGAATACTTTCATCTGTACCACCACTTGAGGTGCACTTTTCATATCTACCATCAGCATGTGGTATGGATGAAAAATTCCCAACTTTAATTGCATAGAAGCTCGGAGAGTGTAATTGCAGGATATCAATATGCTTGCCTCATTATTGAAGTTACAACTGAATTAGTGGGTTACAAAATCCACTTCAAGAGCTAAGAACTCAGTGAATCAAACCCTACTTTGGGGTTACCTAGAACAAATTGGTACAGATAAAAAGTTCAAAATATCAGCAGCCCTCTCGAGAGCAAGCTCTGTAGCCCTACAAACACTACTGACATTTCTATTCATTGTATAACAAGCCTTTTGTAGACTCACGAAGATATGCATCCATATCATATCCTACAAGATGCATTCGCCATGCAAGGGCCTGTGCATCCTTCCTCCTGTGACGGATACAAAGACTACTAAGTAACCGGTTGCCTACATGTCTTGACATAATGAATCGTTTATTCAATGTATAGAGCATAACATCAACTGCTGAATCTAGATTTCTTTCCCAACATAGGTATTTGCTAAGATGAGCACAGCAAGCTGGTGTGATATCAATACCACACTCCTCAAGTGTATGAAAAATCTTGAGGGAATCATCTATTCTCCTTGCTTGAATGAGGCCTATGAGCCAAATGGTGTAAGGACATGAGTTTACCGAACCATATTCTTGATCAATCTTGATTAGTTCCCTAACTGCTTCATCCAGGGAACCCTCTTCAAACTTTTTTCGGGCACTAGCAATTACTTCATCTTGGGCTGAGAGATTGTACTTTTTGGGCAGGTGATCAAACCAGAGGTTGATTGCTTGTGACAATTTATTCATCCTACAAAGCGATCTCATTATGCTATTGTAGACTGACAGACTAGGGGTGCCACCACTGTGTAATATGTCCTGGAACAATGTCATGGCATCATTATATCTGTGTGCCCTCAAGAGGCTATCGATGAGAGTCCCATAAGTGATCTCATCAAGAGAGAACCCCTTGACTTGGAGCTCTCTGAAGAGCCTCAATGCACCATCAAGATTCCTCACTTTACACAATCCATTTAGCATTGTGTTATACGTGACAACATCAGGAACCACACCACTGTCTATTATACCTCGAAGAAGCTTGTATGCTTTAAGCACCTGCCCAGAGTGGCACATACTATCAACCAGCTTTTGCAGGCTCTCACTGTCCTTTACCTGGTTTGCACCAAGTGTTAACCTAAGGAACAAGGAAGGGTTATTTCCCACCTCCATCTTATAGAAAAGCATCCTTGCTTCCTCAAGCCTGTGTGACCGGTAGAGTCCATCGATGAGCACGTTGTATGTCATAACAGTTGGATGGCAACCAACTTCCACCATCCCATCAAAAACCTTCATTGCCTCATCTACAAGCTGTTTCTTGCACAACCCATGTATCATGATAGTATGTGTATTGGTGTCCAAGACCACTTTATTCTGCGCCATCTCTGACATCAACGAGCGAGCTCCGTCCAGATCACCGGTGTCACAGAGGGCCTTCAGCAGCGTGTTGTAGCAAAAGGTATCAGGAGTAAAGCCTTTCTCTTTCATCTCATCGAAGAACGCAAAGGCATCATTGGTTCGTCCGGCCTCTGCACAACCACGGATCATTATAGTGTACAGAATAATGTCCGGTGAGAAATCAGCTTGCTCCAACACCTCCATGTAACACTGGAATCCCTCTTCATACCGACCTGCCAAGAACAAACCGTCAATCAAGCAACTGTACCCCTTTAAGCCAAGTACAAAGGTCCCAGTGCGACGGAGTGCCTCAAGCCGCTCGATGGCCTCGTCAACTCTGCCAGCCTTGCATAACCCGCTAAGGAATGCATTGTATGTGACTTCATCAGGCGGACACCCTTTGTCTTCCATGGAATGTAGCAGGTTCTCAGCTTCCTTCAGCTGTCTGGCATTGCACATTGACGATAGTAAGATGGTGTGTGTCTTGATGCTGGGAGTTATACCCCTCTGAAGCATTTCGTCAAACAGCTTGAGTGCGTCCACAGCCGTTCCCCGCTTGCAGAGACCATCCATGAGCACATTGTACGTGGCCCTGTCGGGCAGGCAGCCAGAGGCGACCATCCTATTATAGAGCGCCAGGGCAAGGGGAACGACACCACCGCTGGCGACGAGGACCCTGAGGACAGCGTTGTAGACGAAGGTGGTGGGGCGGCAACCGAACTCGCCCTCCATCCGGGAGAAGGCCTCGACCGCCTCGTGGTGCCGGCCGGCAGAAGCGTGGGCGAATATGAGTGCCTCGAATGCAGCAGTGGGGGGTTGGAGGCCGGCGGCTTGGGCGTCGGCGATGGCGTCGTACATGGCGGCATCCGCGTCGGTGGCAAGGAGGATGGGGACGACGGCGCGGGAGTGGAGGAGCGGGGAGCGTAGGCGCGGGGTGAGCGCGGAGAAGAGGAAGAGGCGGAGGCGGGACGCGGGCGGGAGCGCGGCGCAGAGGAGGGCGTCGGCGACGGAGTGCGGGGTGAGTCGGCGCGAGAGGAGGGAGAGGCAAGGGAAGAAGTAAGGGATCGACGGCGGGAGCGTGGAGAGGAGCGCGTGGAGGGCGTCGCTGGCTTCGAGCTCGGCAGCGAGGGGGGGGGTTGAGGTGTGGAAAGGGGCGGCGCCGAAGGGAGCGGGGTGGGGTAGTGGGAGGAGGGAGCGTAACGCCGCCGCACATCTCATAAGGACGGAGGTGGATTGCGGCGGCGGCGGCGCCGGTGGGAGTGGGAGAGAGAGGTGGTGTGGGCGGCGAAGACACGGTGGAGGCGGAGGGGAACGAGATCCTACGGTTGCCAAAACAACTTGTCTCTACAGTTACCATCCTGGCCGTTCATATCTGATCCAAGCGCGAGCTCCAAAGGACTAGTTTAACAGGCCTCCAACCGGCCCAAGTGAGCCCATCCGCACGACTCACGACTCCAACCTCTGCTCTCTTCAAGTCTTGCATCTGCCGCCGTTTCTCGCCGCGCGGCTCCTCCGTCATCGCTGGGCGCGTCGTCGGAGCGGGGCGGTGCTCCCGTCATCGTCAGATGCGACACCGGATCGACGCTGCCGTCCTCTCCAGGCGTGGCGCAGTTGCCATTGGTGCCGGCGGTCGATTCCTCTGACGCCGTTGCAAGCACCAGATCGGCGCGGCGTCTCCTTCCTCGCCAAGCGAGTCACCGGAGCGGCGCGGCGCTCCCGTCCTCATCATGCGCGGCACCAGACCTTCGTTCACATCTGTACCACCACGACGCTCCGGCTTCGTGGCTGCTGGCCCTGTCACCCCATGGGCAAGGTCGTCCGTGGACTGTAGAAGATTCAGAGTTCTGCAAATTGTTCAGGTGCTACCAGTTCTGTAGCTTTGTTCTTAGTGCTACCGAGTCATTGTGCTACCAGTTCTAAGTTGTAAAGATTATCATTGTGTTGTAAATTGATCTGTGAATGAAATCGACAAAACATGTTGCTGATTAGTGCAACTTCTTATAGCTGCAGAAAATGATGCATACTGCAACTTGCAAGTTTACTTATAGCTGCACAAAATGATGCATACTGCAACTTGCAAGTTTTATATGGCTGATTACGCAGAACATGATGGTCCATCTTATATGCATATTTCAATTCGATGCAAGCAAGTTGATGCTTCCATATCAATCTATCAATTCAAGCACAATCCGATAAGGGAGGACCAAAAAACAATAAAATTAGCACAAGCAGTTTGTCGGGTTGCCGATGGAGAGCGATAGATGGAGACCATATCTTAACACAAATGTGAACTCTACTAGGTATATATTACATACCTCAGCAACTAACACAAATGGCACTTCTTCTCCACTTGCACATTGATTTAATCCTTCAATATTTCCTGACCATATCTTAACACTGAAAAAACAAGCCGAATCTTCAAACATGAGATACGTAACGTTTACAGAAAACTAATACTCCCTCCGTCTCAAATTATAGTTCACTTTGACTTTTTTGGTGCATGTATTTTGCTATGTATCTAGATAAATAATATATATAGATACATAGCAAAATGCATGCACCAAAAAAGTCAAAGTGAACTACAATTTGAGATGGAGGGAGTAATAACTATCCAAAGGTTAACAACAGGAATAACCAAAATTTGTAAATTGTGAGGCAATGACCAATGAGAATCTGTAAGCATATGGGTAAAGTATTTTCACAACCGCCCAGATATCTCGAGCAGAGAATGAGTTGCATGATTGTTTAATATCAAGCACAACAATTAGAAAAATAAATGGGGACAGGAGTGCTTTCTTATTTTTATTTATTAAGGCAGAGGTATGACAAGCTCATTGCATGCCTATACAGGTCATTCTGCTGCTTATGGACAAACTTTGACCTTGTTCCGGGAAATATAGAAGCAAAACTATGCTTATGATTATCCCCATATATCACTTTTGCGATGTCATGAGTAAAGAAGATTTAACAAAATTCATGTAAGCAAACAAGAAACAATACATAGTATGGCTGAAGAAAGCACATCACCATTTACAAACAATATAGATAAATCACGTAGCTAAAAGCAACGAGGATTTTGAAGAGCCCACAGAAAGAACTTGCCAAGTTATGACACTGACCCATGATTTGTGAGCTTGCAAAACACCGATGAGCATTGGATCACTGGTAACCACGCCAACATCTATTGTGTAATATTCTGGCTTACATAGTTTCCAAAAAGAAAGATTTCCGCATTTAGAGCCAACAGCAAGAATGCACCAATGCCTCAACAAACAAGAAGTTTTATCGCTTGATGACATAACTGGAGACCATGAAACTACAAGGGAAGACAAATATGCAGCACGACAAGCTAACTGTTTTGCCGTGATAAGAGGAAGAGATTTGTTTTCTCCATTGGAGGACAATGATGCTTTAATATTTCCTGTGCTGTTTCGTTCATTTACAGCAACTACACGCCTTACAGTCTGGAATCACAAACACAGTAATGTTAAATAAAAAACACAAAATAGTCATGTATTATGCTATGAAACACCTTAGCATGATACTCCCTCCATTTTTAAACACATGACACGATTTAAATTTTTTTCTCAGACTTTGACCAGCAATATTTATTCAAATACTTAGTAGCTAAGGAAAGTGAAAAGAGTGTCACTAGATCTGTTACCCAAAGCACTTTAAGCATGTCTTGTATGTTTGTCTATTTGCACAAATATTTAAAGGAAAGACGAATACTCCAAAATTCAATCGGATGTAAAAAGTCAACAGTGCCATTTAAAAACGGAGGGAATAATTGGTTCTTCCTTTTGTTAAGAAACAACTAGGTTTCTCTTTTATTACAAAGTGAAAGAATAAACCGAAACTTCAGCATAAATGTGTAAAATATCTACCTTTTTCAATGATTTCATTTTTGATTTAGAGCATGGTTCCATCAAGAAGTCTGGATCCTTTGAAGCATTTAAATCAACTTCATTGCCATCATAAATAAAATCATCAACTCTATATTCAATAAAAATTCAGTGAAAAAAAAATTCAGGTAAAGTATACGGATGTTAGAAAGATTGCTAAGGATGTTGCCTTCTTGCGATAAAATAAACTAAAAGGAAAGATTTGTGACATCCACAGATGAATTCGTACAAACTGCTTGCATGTCAGCACTTGACATCCTACATGATGGCTAAATGGTGCTTCCTTTGACCATCTTATAGTTTCAATTTCAAATGTGGAAACTTTTCTCAATGACAAAGTTATAATGTAGAAACAGAAAATATAATTCACCTTGGTGGCTTTCTTTTTCTCTGTCCAGGACCCCTGAAGTCAAGAGATTCTTGCAATTCACAAGTAGATCCTAAAACCTCTGTCTCCCCAGTATTTATATTCTTCTGATTATAAAAATCATACTTTTAGCCACATATTCATATAAAAGTATGATGACATGCTAGAGTAGAAGTTATCATACTGGAGAAGTCAAATGAGAACCATTATCCTCTCCGAAGTTTATAGTTTTATAGTAGTTAAACAGCAACTGTGATATATCTGCAACCTAGGCCAGGTGAAATGTAGATGAAAGCTTAGTCTAGAAATTAATAACAGACAACTAAGAGCAAACAAAAGCTAGTCCTTGAACCAAGGAGTCAAGAACAAACTTAAATTGCAAGTTCTATTCTGATTAGAAGTTGGAACAGGAAAAAGAAAGTGGCACAACGAAATTTTGGCTGCAAACTAGGTTATGCAGTTAATATTCATCTGATTGTCCTAGTAATAAAGTTATATTACTTATATGCATTATGCATGGATCATGGGAACAATGGCCCTAAGCAAATCTGGCACAAGAACCACTGTAGCAGACATTTGATTGGTATCCAGACTAACTTCTTAGTCAACCATTACATCATAAATTAAATGATGCTTAAATAGCACAGAAAATGCTTACTTCAACCCATTCATCACATAACTCCCAAATTGGTGACCGGTAAAGCTTCACATGACCATCCACAGTGCAAACAGCCAGCAAACACCTACATTAGCCAACCATATTATAAACATATGTAAGTACAGAAGGATGAACAGATGAGCTTGTACATAAAACTTACACCTATACAGGATCATTTAGAATGTCAAAGATATGTATACCCGGAGTTAGGTGCAAATCCTTGTTGAGACCATGAAATTGATCGGGCACATGGTTCAGTTTCACGCGCTAAGGAAGTGGGCAATAAACACGGCTCCAAGAGATCTGCGAATTTTGATAAATTGAAGATTTTAGTTCAAACAGAATTAATACACCTACATGGTCTCACTGGGCTTCCTGCTTTTTCTACTCTTTGGTGAAATTGCAGTAATGGAAAACTTTATACTCCGTTCCCTTCGTCACAATATAAGGTGTGGTTTAACTTGGCACAGTCATCAAGATCATACTTTGACAGCTAATTTCTCTCATAATATATCGTGTGTGACAACAAAAAAAAATGATCATTAGAAAGTATTTCTAAATACAAATCCACTGTAACCAGTTTTGTTATTGGTCAAAGTTTGACTCTTAAAATCCATCTTGCCTTGTACTTTGGAACAGATGGAGCACTAGGCTATAAATATAAAAATGAAATGACATTTGTTCAGAAGGTTGAACATGCACTCATCATAGTAGTTTGAAGGAATTTCACAAGGTATAAGTATAATATGACTAGTAAAACCTATAATGTTTAGGGTTCACAAGGTAAAATACGGTAACCCACTAGGTACCAGGACTCAGGAGATGCAACTCTGCTCTGGCTGTGTGAATGAACCCATGGTGAAATCAAGCAGAGGGTCGGTACAAACAGGATGCCATGATGTAAGCATGGTGGAATCACACACCCAACAAACAATTTCGCAATCCTGACCTCATCGCCAGGGCTCCACCTCATGCTTAAGTGCGTCTGGGTGAGCGTTTAATGATGTTTTCTTCGAACAGCTTATTCATTATAGTTCCCAAAGTTCCATGTTATTTTCTACAGCATCACACATTCACATTACAAAACTGATGTCAAGCCAATAAATTTCTGGATACAGTATATGTGAAGTCTTCATTCATTGTACCAAATAATTAACACAAATGTCCAAGTTAAGCAAGTCCTCTGGGAGATGACTAATGCAAAGACCATTTTTACCTTCTCTCTTAATCACTCCTATAGGAAAAGGGTCACTGTGACGAAGTCCAACCAGTCCACGGGGTCCATCAAGCGCAGCTGGGTTTTTATTAAAAAAAAATGGGCATGGTTAGTGCAAGGTTAGGCTTATCCATATTCCATACATAAACTATCACGACCCACCTTGTAAAAAAAAAAACTATCATGACCCTGAGAATATGACAGATATGTGATCATCTCAGAGTGATTGGATCGCACTTACCAGAATAGTTACAATGTGACCAGATGCGACAGCCACAAGATTGTGACTTGAACAAGCAATGGCGTTTGGGTAAGACGGAGAGGCAATCAAGGTTGCAGCTTGGTAATGAGGAGCCATGGCACTAACACAGTAACACCCAAGCATGTCTAGCAGTATAATTAATATAGAACTCTGCAAAAGCAAGGGCAACAGTTGACTTGTTTGGTGTTTCAAATGTAAATAGGATCTATCATAACCATGAAATGTCAAAGTTGCAGTTATCAGTGTGGAGGAAGTATCAGGTTCAAGCAGAACAACAGCTTAGATCATGGCTTATGACTGAACCAACATAACACACCAGGGTTAGACCCAGCAAAGGGACCTGGTGAAGTCAAATACTTGGGGAAAAAAGCCCTAAACTGCATATAGAAAAACAAAATATTGCAAAAGAAAGTTTTCAAACCGAGTTGTTCTTCAACTACATGCTTGTGCGATACAATAGCTAAGAGCATAAGGTGGGACATTACAATAACAAATAACTAATGACGATCTGATGCATTTGCATCTTCTGTGTCCTCGTCAATAACTCCCAATTTTTAGTTTTCAATCCAATTGAATATATACACCTATACACTCTAAAAAGGGAGGGTTGGAAACTTGGAATTAGAAATTAGGGTAGGATTAGACAAATACTCGTCAGATGGGTGCTGCCCTGCTCGACTGCTCTCACTCAGGAGCCGGGACATTGTGCATCCGTGCCGCCGTGCCTGTCCAGACAGACGGCGGTGGGCAGGTGGCTGACGGCGCGTGGCCAAGCGTGTCGGCGCCTTGGCGGGCGACGGCGTGGCCAAGCGGACCAGCGAGCGGCGCGGTCGAGCGTAGTGGGCGCCTGGGTGGTTGGGCGGACTAGCAAACGGCGTCGCCGAGCGTGGCGGCTGCGGGCGGCGGCGCAGACGAGCGGGTCGGCGCCTTGGCGGTCGACCGGACCAGCAAGCGGCGCGGCTGAGCCGCCTGAGCGTGAGCGTGGCGATCGCCTGGCAGCGGCTGAGAACGAGCGAGAGCACGAGAGGGGCTGTGCGTTTGCTTGCTGGTTCCTGTTGGGCTAGGCTGAGTAATTGGCCCAAAAATGACTGGAGTATACTGGGCTATCTGGACCAGGATTAGGCCCATGGAGATAATTCGACGTTACACCCTCCGTCGGTGAATTTTTTTTATTAATAAATTTATTTTTTAAAAAAATTACAAAACTAGTCTCCGTTTTCAAAAAATTGCAGGAGTAGGCCACCAGTCGCCCGTTGAAAGGGCGAAGATGGGCCTTGTCGCCCGACTGGCGGGCTAACTAGGCCATGTCGCCCGACCAGCGGGCGACTTAGCTGGGCACGTGGCATGGCGGGTCCCACGTCGCCCGGCCGATGGGCGACATGGCCCATGTCACCCGACCAGTGGGCGACTTCACCGTGCACGTGGCATGGCGGGCCCCACGTCGCCCGGCCGATGGGCGACGTGGCCCATGTCGCCCGGCCAGTGGGCGACTGAGCCCATGTCGCCCGGCCAGTGGGCGACTGGGCCCACGTCGCCCGTCCAGTGGGCGACTTGGCCGCCGTATATATAACGCGGCCGGCCGCGGCCGGCCGCTGCCGGCTGGGAGAACAGAACAGAAGGAGAGGAGAGGAGAGGAGAGGAGAGGAGAGGAAGAGAAGAGAAGAGAAGAAGAAGAAGAAGAAGAAGAAGAAGAGGAGGAGGAAGAAGGAGAAGAGAGGAAGAGGAAAATTTTCGGTAAGTAAAAAAATAATTTTATATATAATTATTTAATGTGTGTTATATTAATTGTTAGATAATATTATATTTCTGTTAAGCGATTAATATTATATTTCGGTAGTATTACTTATATTTTTTTTTATATGTATTGTTAAATTAAATAGTTATAGTTGAAATAATATTAGTAATATATTAGTGAAAAGCTATTTTAGCTGAAATTTTTAGATTACACAGATGTCGGAGAAGTTAGGATTTCAAATTTATTATGGAGAAGGAGAAATTATTCAAGGTGTACACGGGGTTGATCTGTCAGGATTTGCCTCAGTAACTAGATGGGTGTCTAGGACAAATGAGAGAACAATTAGTGGTGTGCAGAATTGGTTGATGCGAATATTTGGGCTTGACAGCAACCAACATGACGTTAAGGTCATGGGTATGGTTAGTCGTGCTCGGGAGGGCACTTTTTGGGAGTTAGTACCGCTTAATGCAACATCAACATGGAGAAAATACGTCAACAAAGCTGTAGAACGTGGGTGGCCTCTAGTCCTTCTTGCTCAGGCATATACGAAGGAGGTTCATGAGGTACACGTTGTAGAAGAAGAAGGAGGTCCGAGCCATGAAAATCACAATGATAATGAGGAAGATAATGAAGAGAGTGATCATCACCTGTCATCTATGGTACCGACGGGTGAAGCGGACGAAGGAGAGCGCATAGAGCATATAGTTGAAGAGATGGCGATGGAAGATATGGAGAATGAGAATATATCTGAAACTGAGTCATCTGAAGATGAGAATGAAATTCCTGTCCTACTGGAATGGAAGAGTAACAGTTCGAAGAATTTGATGATCAACGAAGGAAATTCTGTGCCGTGGGAATATCATGAGAATGAAGTAGTAGAGGGAGGTATGTACAAAGGCAAAGATGAAGTGATGAGTGCCGTGAAGTACTGGTCTCTGTCAATGAAGCGGTCTTTTGTAGTTGTTAAGTCTAACAAGAAAGTATATGATGTTAAATGTGTGTTTTCGGACTGTCCATTTAGGATACATGCTTATGAGCAAAAATGGAGTACAATTTGGAAGTGCTCTATAGTAACAGAACATACATGTGAGTTACAAGAATTAGAGAAGTCCAATACTGCTCTTACATCGAGCTTCATTGCAGAGTACACGTATAATCGAATTGTTGATAATTTAAGGTATGAGCCGAAATCTATAGTGACTACTATAGAGGAAGATTTTAAATACACCATCAGCTATTCGAATGCGTGGCGAGCGAAACAGAAGGTCATTGAGAAGAGATTCGGTTCGTACGAAGCATCTTATGAGAACCTACCAAGATTGTTAGAAACCATCAGACAAAGAAATATTGGTACATATTATGATATCATGGATGTGTCTGATCCAAAAGAGGCCGGAAAGTTAATACTTCGTCAAGCCTTTTTTGCACTAGGTCAATGTATAATGGCATTTCATCATTGCAGACCTGTTTTATACATAGATGGTACATTTCTAACAGGAAAGTATAAAGGTCAGATTCTAACTGCTATTGGTGTTGATGGGAATAATCAAGTACTGCCAGTTGCTTTTGCTTTTGTGGAAAGTGAGAACACAGATAGTTGGTATTGGTTTCTGGAGCGTGTGAAGTTAGCAGTGGTGCAAGGGCGACCTAATGTTTGTGTCATACATGACCGACATGCCGGTTTGTTGAAGGCGATAACGGATATGCAATATGGTTCAGTGGAGCGTGATCTTCCTCCTCGATGGTCGGACATACAATCAAGATGGTGCATGAGGCACTTGGGTGCAAATTTTTTCAGCCATTTCAAAAATAAACACCTTATGAATATGTTTAAGAGGTTGTGCAATCAGAACCAACAAAGAAAATTCAATGCAATGTGGGCACGTCTTGATGAATTAACAACAAAGCAAACAGCAGAGTTAGCGACTCGTACGAATCAAGACCCGAATGATATGTCTGTTTCTCTTTCAGGCCTTCCAACGGATGCCTTGAGGAACGTGGTTCGGAGGTCGGGGTCATCAATCAGGTGCTTCTCAGATTGGATTGAGTACGAGCCAAAGGAGAAGTGGTCATTATTATATGACACAGATGGGGCAAGGTTTGGAATAATGACAACAAATTTGGCGGAGGTGTATAATTGGGTCATTCGAGGCATGAGAGGATTACCTCTTGTAGCAATCGTAGAGGGTATTTTGCATGGAACATGCAAGTACTTTCGTGAAAGATATATGGTTGCTTTTAATGCGATGTCAGATAATACATTGATTTTTTCAACATTCATGACAAATTACATGAAAAAAAAGGTGGAGAAGGCAAGCTTGCATCGTGCACGTCCTATGGGCACAGCAGAGAATCGCTTTGAAGTTCTGTGTAGGAATCGGGGCCGTCGTGGTGGCAATCGAGAGAGAATTGCACAAGAGTGTGTTATTCGTTATAACTCATGCAGCTGTTCGTGCATGAAACCGAAACTTCTACACAGGCCGTGCTCACATGTTATAGCAGCTTGTTCACTTACTAATTTGTCTCCGAAGCCGTATGTCTCACATTATTTTACGAAGGAGGTAGTCATGACAACCTGGAATGCAGAGATTTATGGTTTCACAATATTTGGTAGTTTTACAAACAATCCTGGAAGTAACTACCTGCGGGGGCCCGATAAGGACAAATTAAGACAGAAGCCTGGTCGTCGTAAGACACGGCGCATTAGAAATGATATGGATGACTCAGAAGTGGGAAGACTGGAGCTTCGGTGCACCAAGTGCAATGGCACAGGACATACTTACAAAAAATGCACGCGTGCAACCACCACAGAGGGAGCTGCAGAAGCAGGACCTTCAGGGAATCCGCAAGACGGCCGGCGCCCTCGTGCACATCGTGGATTCCGGAATCAAGGCGAAAATGCTCTTTAAAAATAATAGTATGTCTGCTTTTTTTGATTTAGTGTTTCATAGTATTAATTATATTTGTGCATTATTTTTTTACATTATTAAGATATTTTAGGTATGGCGATGGATGAGGGACACTTGGAGTTGTTGGACGCACAATTGGACCAGCGCCACCGGTCCTACTTGAGTGCTGTGACAGCTGCTGAGCTACCTGTTCTAAGGCCTAGGGTACCTCAGGAGTTGTGGCGGCTGGACGAGCGATGGATACCCAGGTGTGCACAATAACACGTTCACTTATTTGTTTTACTCATACAGACGATTTGGTAATATATATTTATATATAAATGTTGTATTTGCTACAGGCTACGAGCAGCTGGTCTACTGCCTCTGTGTAGGCTTGTGCAGGCTAGTGCTGTTGAGGCCCCGGCCGATGCGGTGACACAGTTTAACTTTGACCGTTCCTTACTTGCGGCATTGGTGGACCGCTGGAGGCCTCAGACGCACACGTTCCACTTTCCTTGCGGGGAGATGACTCCCACACTCGAGGACGTCTCCTACTTACTTGGTGTCACCACTGCTGGGCAGGCCGTCAGCCGTCCAGACGTGGAGGCCACTTGGCGTGAGGACCTTCTAGTCCATTTCGAGGGTGTTGTGCGTCGACCAGACGCTCCAGAGTATCAAACTCTTGCTGAAAACCAGCATCACGGGCCTACGAAGACCTGGCTCTTGTAGTTTCAGGTAAATAGATAACACTGTGATATAGTTCATTAACATCAAATATTCATATGTATGTTAAATGAAATTTGAACTTCTGTTTTCTAATTCAGGCCGAGTATATCCACCCTGCGGCGGATGAGGCCACTGTGTCGAGGCACTTGGAGGCCTATCTGTTGTGGTTGTTTGGTTGGATAATGTTCACATCGTCGCATGGGAACTCTGTCGCGAAGCACTTGATCCACTTCGCGCGCGAGATAGCGGACGCACCGCTCGACGCCGTGCCGCAGTATAGTTGGGCGTCCGCTATCTTGGCAGCCACGTACTGAGGTCTTTGTGATGCGTGCACAAAGACCGACCCGTCAGCTATCCTCTCTGGTTGTCCACTATTACTTCAACTCTGGTCGTACGAGCGGTTTAGTATTGGATGACCAGTCATGGATTTCTCGACTTACGGAGCAGGGTTGTACGGGGAGACGGAGGAGGACGGCCCTACGATGGGTTCGTTGTGGGTCCGGCGGCGGGTAAGTCTTCTATATCGCGGTTGAACCTGTTTCTATTTATTTTTGAATAAATTGCACCTTACTATTATTTTCTATACAACCTACTTGGGCAAACATTCAGGTTCACAGAGCCTATCCTGAGTACATGGCGGCGTTCGACCGGATTAGGGCAGACGACGTCCGCTGGACACCTTACAGCATGGAGGAGATTATCGTACGAGCGCCTAATGGGTTGTCGTCGTTCTGCACGAGGGATCAGGAGTACTGGATGACACGTAAGGCTGTCGTTTTCAACATCTTTGTCGAGGACTACGCTCCTCACAGAGTGATGCGGCAGTTTGGTCGTAACCAGACGTTCCCACTTCCGGTTGCCCATATTGTTCCTCTTTCCGTGCACGGGTAAGTATAAGACAATTAATTCGTTCTGATTGAGTATTTAATATATATAGAAAGATAATTAATAAGTTTTGAAATTCATAGTTACGTGCGGAGGGGTCTACCGGCAGGCGTTACTTGGTCCTCCCGTATACAGCCGTGGGTCGACGAGTGGGCCAACGCACTACATGATGTGACCTACGAGCCCAGACCGTTTTCCTTGCAGGCTTATGGGGACTACTTACGTTGGTATATTCCTCGCACACGGATCAGAGTCACGTATACACCAGCGGAGCCACGGACCCACGTCCCCAGGTTGACGGACACGTACCCTGTGCACAGAGATCAGGCGTTGTCGTTGGCGGTACGATCTTTATGAACTTCAACCCACTTCGTTTAATATTTTTCTTATCGTAATTACTTCAATGTTCTCGTTTTGTTAATAGGCCGACATCGGTCACCGTATCACTGTGGATGGTGGATCGCTCTTGCACCGGTTGAGGGAAGGCATTCAGATGACCAGCCACGAGCTTACCGCTGCGGTCCAGAGGATGTACGACTCTGCTGCAAACATTGTCAAGTTGACGTCGTGCCGGCCCTGCGGGCGACAGCCGGATGTCGTCCCTCGACCTTCACACGTGACACACAGGCCTGACGGACCGACGGCGCCACTACCTCCGCGGCCTACGTACCAAACAGGTGAGTAAGTTATATTTTCTTCGTATGTAGTAATGCTAACTTGTTCGTTACTTATAAGTTTCATTATTCAGGTCCACCTACGTACTCTGCCGGTTGGCGTCCGGAGTTCGATATCATTGGATCATCTTCGCAGTCTGCTCACATGCCTACAGGTACGATATAGTGGTGAAATTTAGTTATATTATCTAATACTGCTTTATTCGTAACATTACATTCACTCTGCATGGTCAGGTATGCACTTTGACGGTTCACGGCATCAGTTCGATTTCGGAGGTTCCTCTTCACACGCTGTACCCATGGTTCCAGGTATGACCTACTTTTAAGAGTTCGACACGTTATATATTAGTTTTACCATCAGCGTTATCATAACGTTGGTCTTATATGTTTAGGGACGACCCGTTACGACTACGAGGGATCGGACATCTCTGAGCACGCTGACACTTTTCGTCAGCGATCCCCGACACCCTTCGACCTTGAGAGTTGCCTGCAGCAGGAGCCGGCGGACGTACTTCCGTCATCGTAGCTACGTGAAGCACCACCACAGACACAGCCCTCACAGGACGAGTACGCGACACCACCTGCTACTGGAGGTCGTCCTGCACGTGTTACAGTTCCTCCTTCGCCGCTTACTTACTCAGCCGGCCATGTGCGAGCAGGCCGCAGAGCACCAAAGCCTGGCACGATTAGGGGTGTTGCACCTAAGCGTGGACGATATTAGTTTTGTATGATTTGCCGCCGATGTTGTTTTCTATGATATTGTACTGATACTATTTTAGTTTTTAGAACTTAATTAATGCTTCACTGTTGTATTTTTTCATCTATTAAGCTTGGGCGAGCACACGACAACGGCGTTTTCGCACGCCCATTGCATGACTGCGTATTATTTTTGCTATTTCTCCGACTTCGATATTTTTTCTGAAATTTCCGAATAAATAAATAATATTTAAAAAAAATCGAAATTTTTTCTGAAATTTCTAAATAAATAAATATTATTTAAAAAAATCCAAAAAACCAGGTTGCCATTTGGCCGGGCGACCTGGGCCTGGTCGCCCTTTGGCCGGGCAAACTGGGCCTCGTCGCCCTTCCAACGGGCGAACTGGGCCTGGTCGCCCTTCCAACGGGCGAACTGGGCCTGGTCGCCCTTCGGCCGGGCGACCTGGCCCTGGTCGCCCTTCGGCCGGGCGACCTGGGCCTGGTCGCCCTTTGGCCGGGCGAACTGGGTCTGGTCGCCCTTCCAACGGGCGACTGGTCGCCCATTCCTGTAATTTTTTGGAAACGTAGACTAATTTTGTAATTTTTTTAAAAAATAAATTTATTAATAAAAAAACTCCTCCGTCGGTAACATCAACTCCAGCAGGGCCCTACTTAGGCCTCCAAAACTAAATATGGGGTCTCAGGCCAAAAACCAACTCCAGCAGGGCCCCTACTAGGGACCTAAAATTTGTTGGGCCAACAAATTTCACCCCACAGCCAACAAAATTGTTGGCCCAACACCTCAGCCCCCATCCTGCAGGCGCGTGGTCCCCCCTGCTCGGGCATGCCCGTCTGCCACCCCGCGCGGCCGCTCCTGCTTCCTCCCCTACCCCGCCGACCGTCCTGCTCGCGAATCTCCCTCCGCCACGGCACCACCTCGCTGGCCCAACCTGCTTGCCACCCATGGCCGCCGTCGTACGGACGCGAGAGCCCAGCTGGTGCCGAGAATGGCGAGTGCGACCATGGCGCTGGCGGGATCTGTGGCCTGCGGGTGAAGGACCGGCTCCTTCCCTGCCTAGCGCCGAGGAAGGCATCGCCCGCACGGCACCTCCATTTCTCTGTGGCGTGGAGGCTCTCCTCCGGTGGCGCAGCGGCTGGATCCGCACGGCTCCCTGCCCCCGCCGCAGAGAGCAGCCCCGGCCCTCCTCCGACCACCGCAGGATGGCGCTGCCTCGCCGCGCGAGCAACCCGGGCCCTCCTCCGACCACCGCAAGGTGGCGCTGCCTCGCCGCGAGAGCAGTCCCGGCCCTCCGGCGCCCGACCGCTAGAAGCCACACCAGCCTCCAACGCAGGAGCACATACCGCTGCTCCCGTGTACGCAGAGGAAGAAGAGAGGAAAAAAGAAAGAGACAATGATACGCGGGTCCTGTCTGTCATTGTCTGCTAATATTGATTTGGGGGCTTTTATTTAAGTGCTGTTGCTAGAGTGAAATAAATTTATTGGCCTAACAAAAATGGGATGAGCACCCAAATCAAAAGTAGGGGCCCTAATTTAGTGCCAGTGGTGGAGTTGCTCTAAGCTTCGCATCTATCTCACGGTCACGGGCTGGCGGCCGCCGGTGCCTCCCCTTCGAAACCCTCCGACGACCGGAACCGCTCCGCTCAAATGGAGCCGCCGCCTATCCCTCATCCTCCACCGCCACCTCCTGCTCTCACGTCCGCCCTCGCCCACCTACGCTCCGTCCTCTCCGCCGCATCCTCTGCCCTCGCCGCTCTACCCTCCGCTCTCGAACCTCACCCGACCACCCCCATCGCCAGTATCCCCTCACCTCAGTCTACCACCACAAAACCTCCACTCCCGTCGCCGGTCACCGCTATCAACCTCTCGCTCTCGGCCGCTCCAGCTCCCTACTCCGATTGCCCCGCCATCGTGCATATGGGCCCCGCCCCAACCCCCGCTGCCACCTCCCTTCCAGCCTTCCTCGCTGGCGTGTGCACAGATTTCTCCTCTTCCACTACCGGTCGGAGCCCTCCCATACGCCCCGCATCCTGCCGTCGGAGCTGAGCATCCTACGCCGGGAGTTGGACTCCTGGGTTTGGGGGGCACCACCTCCCGGGATCATACTCCTATGCCACAACCCGGGTAGTGGCCACGCTCTGCGTGGGTGTGACCCCACGGTGGGAGGCCGAGCTGCGGCAGTGGGTGCTTGAGAGCTCACCGAGGTACGGGGTCAAGGTCAACGTCACGGATGTGGACCATATCTTGGTGCTACTACGGCTCTTGCTGAAGGCGATGGAGGGGATGCAGAATGGTGATAAGGAGGGGCCCTAAGAGGGCAAACATGCCAATGGCAGCATGAGGCAGCTGGAACGTGCGGTGAGTGTGCCATGGGTATATCTATCAGGTTGTATTTCTTAGTGAGTGCATAAGATTAGGAGAGTTGTTGCTGGCATATAGTATGCTTATAAGATGTACCTGTGTAAGGTTAAGCAGCACATGAACCTTCCCTATCTCCATTTTCTACCTCTACCCTTGCCATTTTCCCGACATAGGGCGTTGAGGTGAACAACCTCCTCCACTCCCACTCCCATCCAAGATCTGCCTCCACCTCCTACCCACACATGAAAAAGCTAAATACTTCTTGTGTTTATCTGTTTTAAGAGTAAAATGCACTATGGGTCCTCAAACTATCGTTTGGGTGTCATCCAAGTCCCTGAACTTACTAGTCGTGTCACATTAGGTCCAAATCACCATAACTTGAGGTAATCCACCTGCATAGCACATTGACTTCACGATGACATAGTACCATCGTGTGGGACTCACATGCTCTGGAGGGAAGAGATGTGACTTGCATGTGGAACCACATGTGTTTCATATCATCATGAAGTCAGTGTGTCACATAGGCAGATTAACTCAAGATATAGTGACTTGGACCTCACATGACATGCTTAGTAAGTTTAGAGATTTTGGGTGCATTTTCGAAGTTTGGGGGCCTATATGGCACCCTCAGCCAAGTTCGAGGACTGATGGCGCATTTTACTCTTTGTTTAACTACCGAAACTTTATGAGCCTCTTTTACTATTTCACTATCTGATGGTCTGGTTTCATTTTGATAAATATCATCTGAACAACTTGAGAACCAAGGTGCAGCATGGCTGGTAGAACATCCAGCTGAGAGGTTGCCCATGCGAGCTTTAACACAGGTGCTCGCAGGTCCTGGTTACTTGATGTATTCTCCATGGCAGTTTATTTTTCTTTTTTTCATAACCTTTGATAAATTTTAAAATTGAAATCTTGATTAATTTACTAACTCAACTTAATGTACTATACAATTCAATCTGTTCTTCCTCCTGAGAAGGTGTATCACTCAGATTTGGAAATTGCACCTTTCAGTCTGACGCTTTTCATTTTTCTTCGTGTAGGACAATTCTGCACGTTGTTGGATCTCTCATGAAAACCACCTTGAAGAAATTTTTGTGCATTCAAATTTTCCTGAGCTAAGGGAGTCGGCAGATGTAAAACTAGTAGATACTTAAATGTTGGTTATCCTTGATGTCCAATTTTCCCCATATAATTGGGTTCTCAATATGCATGCAGCTATCAGAAGTCTCTGATCGATGCTATGGTCTTACACTAGCACCTGGAGAACAGATGATTGTTGTGGTATGCCTTAAGCTTTTGTATCCGACATCTTTTTGTTCAACTGAACTATTACTGTCGGTGAAGAGATATGCATAAGCTGCAATTAATGGCCGTCTTTTTTCAGGTTCATAGTTTGGATCTGAACCTTTTGAACCAGATATATCAATTCAGGTAATGTTACTTATGCCTTGTGAAAAGTACTGGGTTCTTGAATATTCCTTACTATAACATTCAGGATTAATTTTGGTAATCAATATAACAGGACACAAAAGGCAGTGGTTGAGTTCATCTGGATCGGTGGCCAATTTGTTGGTATTCCATTAGATAGGAGCATTGATATTTGCAGTCTAGAGTCCGCAGACTTATCCTCAAGTAACCTTATGTGGTGGGGATCCAACATTTTATGGTTGCCGAAGAAATATGAAAATGTTGAAAAGAGGCTTGTGTTATGGGATGTTGTAGCTGTGCTGCAAGAGTTGAAGAAATTTGCCCCTGCATTTCTGGAGACTTTAGCGCATAGTTGGGTCAGCTTTATTTTTAGGCGACCCACAGTGTGTTTCTATCAATGCCCCATCATGTTCAATGCATGACATGATGCCCTTTGCCAGCTCGCGGAAGCTACACTTACTGAACATAATTTGCAGAAAAGTAATGCTCAGTCCTGGTGCTGAAAACGGTAATGAGGAAACAACTGATTTCTGGAACACTCTTTTGGTAAGGAGTGAAACAGAACTGCGAGAGAGGCTGGTGGGTTTCACCTTTGCTGCAGTCCTGAAACGGACAGCATATTTGTTTAATGGTACCTCCACTGAAAATTGCTGGTTTCCTGTCGGGGTTCCCCAGATGGATTCTTGGGTATCCATGAATTATGAAAAAGTGCATGTCCAGCTGCAGTCTGTCAGATCGAAGATCAAAGAACTAGGAAGCAGGTGCAATTTTCCATCTCGGTTGATCAATCAACTGTCATTCAGTTTCATCTTTGAAATGAGATACCAGTTCACTAACACTGGGGCACTGCGCACTGAACCTCATTGTTTCCTCCTGCAGGATCGACGGATACTCTGATGTAGAAAGCTGCCCCTACTGCTCTTCGCTGGTCCATTTCGAGTCGCCTGATGCAGCCATCTGCAGAGAAAGGCACACGCTGTCGCGGTGCAGGGCGTCGATGATCCTGTGCTCAGTTGCGCAGCCAGTGTGGCACTGCGTCTGCTGCGGAGGCACAGTTGACAAGCTGTTGCCGGAGCCGTTCTTCACCATGCAGGCGTCCACCATCCATGATGAAGGATCGCTCGATATGTGAGCAGCCTCCGTCGCGCTCTGCCTCTTCTGCGGCATCCTGCTGCAGAGGTCGATGCCGGCGTTCCTGCTCTCCACCTCGCCGGTTTAGAGTCTGTGGATGCTAGTAGGCAGCTCCAGGTGTAGCATGCAGTAGTAATACAATGGTAACATTCGTAGTGGATTAGAGATTACTACCAACTACCAAGTTTGTTCTAATTGATGCTGTCTGATCGTACCAAGTTTGGCTGGCTGTGGCAGTGGCCTTAGTGGATCTCGAAATGTTTTGTGATAGGTTCGGCGATGCTTAGCGCACCGCCTGTTTCTGGTTGGTTAGTCTAATGGCTTTGTTTCTAAGGTCCCTTTTGAATATGATGAAACTGATGGGCTCTTTTGCTTGGTGGCTTGTTATCAGGCCCAATTCAGTTATCTCGAATCGACTCTGTCTCATTCGATTGGTTACGACGAACATGCAGTTCTGTCAGTTCCAAGTGCATATATTTTGCTTCAGACACTTCCCAGAGCAGAGCACGGACAAATAGATCTGGCAGCCGGAGAACGTGTACGAGGCAGGACGACGATGACGAAGAGCCCATTTTTTTAGGGGAAGACCCAAATAGTTGTAATGTCTGCCTCTGAAGTCTGAAGTCTGAACTCTGAAGCGTTGTAGTAGTTGATAAAAAAACCGGGTAACCTGAAAACCAAACTGTTACAAAGTGGCCCAATAACAAATTTCAGCACAGCCCATTTTCCATGCAGCCCTAACCCAATAAACCACGCACCAGAGTACCAGACAGATTCCACTTCAGCCGCCGCGCTCGTCGTTCATTCCCGCTCCTATTTCCAAATTGAGCCACTCCGCCGCCGGCAGCCACCGCTCCTCCGATGTCGGCCTCTGCGCGGGCGCGTGGATCTGCTCCTCACCTCCACGCTGGCTCCGCTCTCTCTATAGTGGAGAATATAAACCCGCACCCTCCATTCTCCACCCATCGTCGTTTCACTGCCGCAGTCCGCAAGAGAGCCGCCGGGCTGATTCCATCCATTCCCTGCATGCTTCCCCATCCGGTGGCCATGGAGTCTATCAAGAAGAAGGCGAACCAAGCGCCGACGCCGCCAAGCCCAACCGTTGACCCGGACGCCTTCGGCGCCGACCGGATCAGCGCGCTAGACGATGACCTGTGCGAGCTCATCCGCCGAATGTTGGCGCACCTCAACGTCAGGGAGCTGGTGCGCACGAGCGTGCTGTCAAAGCGGTGGCGCAGCCTCTGGAAGCGCTTACCCGTCCTGGACTTCTTTGGGTGGCCGGAGCTCAAGTCGGCCGGCGATGTCTCACGGTACATTGCCATCGTCAACCACGTATTGGAGGAGCGTGCTGGTGCAACATCGGAAGCTGGCATCGACGAAGTGAAGATCCCGCTGTTATTGGATGCGTCATCTCTCTACGGCCAAAGGCAGCAACTCGTGATGCCGGCCATGGAAGCAGCCAGGGCGTGGATTCGGTATGCTTTGCATCACCAAGTGAAGGGTTTACAGTTGAACCTTCAACTGACGCCACTAGTTAGCAAGGAGCTAATCAACAAGGAGCGCATGAAGCTTAAGAAGCCTGTAATGGATCTTGATAAGCTTTTTCCGAGCTCCCCAAAGTTGGAGTGTATGCATTTGGAGTTAAGTCACACAAAAGTCCGACTGCCATGCAGCGCTGTGTTCACGCCACTTAATGTCCTCGCGCTCGAATTCGTGGAGCTAGCAGCGGGCAGTGGCCACCTTTTTGCTCGCCTCTTGTCGTCGGCATGCTTCCCAAAGCTTGCAGAAGCTGCGAATGATGCACATCAACTTTGCCTGGACCAAGGAGCTGGTGCTCGACGCCTGCGAGCTCTTGGAGCTGTCCATGAAAAGTGTGAATGAGATGGAGTTGCGGGAACTGAGGACCCCGAAGCTCCTGTATCTTGAGATTAATGAGTGCGAGCATCTCGAGTCGCTCAAAGTCTCATCCCCGGGGCTCAGGAGCTCACTTATTTAGGTACCACAGCCTTCATGCACGGCCCTTCTCTGCTCATACCGTCCCCAGCCGTTCCTGTTCTCGGAGGATCGGACGCAAAGCCCGTAGACCGTTGCTCGCTCTCAGCACCACCGCCCAAGGACGTCCCGTCTAAATATTTGATCTGCCGTCAGCCACTCAGCCGTCCTCAAATCAAGACCAGTGCCCATCGCTCGCAGCGATGCCAGGTGGTGCCCGTGACCTCCGGAGCTTTTCATGCTTCTTGCCCCGGCGTGGCTAGGCTGCAGCGGCGAGACTCCGCCCCCGCGACTTGACCGTGTAGTGTGGCTGCAAGCTGCATGCCCGTGTGGCCGTGTTGCCATGCACATGTGTTGTGTTTGCTAATTGTGGGAATAGTCAGATCGGGATGGAATATCCCATTGAAATGTGCTTATAGTACTGACTGCAGTGGACACTATGTCAAATAAGAAAATGGCTCACAAGAGTACTGGCCGTGCTGTTTGTGCTCTGCTACGGGCTGCTGCAAGCCGGTGACGGGCTACCGCTTGGTCCAGCCACTAGACGTGCAAGGTCTGTTTGTTAACCGGGGCCAGACCGCCAGCCTGCACCCTGAAAAACGAATCTGAATCTGGGTTCTGGTTCTTCTTTAGTTTAGCTTTCGTATTGCCCTAGGGATGAAAATAGACCTAATTGGACGGAAAACCTTAACCATTTTCTACTTCAATATTTGAATGCGAACAAAAGCAAAAAAGTGGTAAAGCGGAAAAAATAAAACAAGGACAAACACGAGAATTCGAGCATAATTACGTCGAACACGGTCGATATAGAAAAATCAATATGGAATACGACACGTAAGACCAAGCGCTTAACAATTAGCAGGTGCATGACCAACGTACAGATGTACAAAACCACGTGGGACGCTATGGGATATATCGCGATCGTTTTCGCCTCTAATTGTTGCTTTGGGCCTCATGAGGGAGCTATATTGGAATAGTAGTTGACCTAAGACGCATGATTATACAGGCAAACAAGCAGGCCTTCTTGGTTGCACTTTGTATCCAACAAATTAAAGTTGGTTGCACCATACGAGTGTCGTCTCTGTGTGTTTTGAGCCGGTACAGACGATGCAACTAGCTTATTGGCAGTGGTGGAGGGATGACGGCTTGGGGGTGGCAAGCCCCTCCTAATGTATACAGTTCATGGCTATTTTTTTGCCCCTTCGTTCAGCCCAAGTTTAAGTGTATCGGAAGCCTTGTAGGATAAACCCATTTAGGCATATAAACAGGTCCATTTCATCTCACGTGAAGGTTGAGTTACTTGCCGTTCGGAACTAGTCCACCTAGATTCCGCTGGCTAGAGATTTAGATACAAATTTGATGTCATAAATTTTAATTTTGGCTAAAATTTTTAAAAGCTTGATTAAAGATAAGAGCGGGTAGAAATAGAAACGGCAGAATCGACTTGTCAGCTGTCCGTGTCCGTGTCCGTGTCCGTTTTCGTTCCTATTATCCCTGGCGCTGCATGAGATCCGTCGTGGGCGCTGTTTCAGATGGCCAGCCACCAGGGCACTCGTTGGGCTGGCTGCTAGCCCTGCTACGCAGAAGAGAACAAGATTAGCAGCTCGCGAGGCGCAATTGTTAGACCACCAGTCCACCACCCAATCCAATTATTTCTCCCGATACCGATATCACATGAAAAGATATCACCATGATGCATATACGTGTACTGACGACGCCAGACAAAAGGGGCTCCACCTCCACGGCTAACCACTCCCGGAGGACCCGGACCCCGGCCTCCTCTTGGTGCGTTGTACTGGCCGGCCGGCCGGCGGCCGCGAAATGCATGAACCGGGCCAGCCACCAGGGCACGTACGGCACGAGCATCAATTCAATTTGGGGGCGTGGCTAACGGTGGTTGTGATTCTGAACTTGTGACACTTTTGGACATGAAGCGACGCCTAATTGGGCTATGCCATTGCTATGAATGTATTGCAGACAAGGACAGAGCAGAGCATCCGGGGGAACGAAGCTCGGATCGATTTTCAAATGAATCAACTTTGCAGGTAAAGCGGTGATGAGTCCGTTTGCAAGTAGAGAAAATGACAGCTTGAACGAAGGAGTGGAGAATCCCGAGGCAATTAAACTCCCGCATTACTGCTCGTCGTCATCAGCAGGGACAATTAAGGAGGACGCCGGGGGGAACACCCACGAGCCACGAGGCCACCAAGCAAACAACCCGGTCCCGGCTGACCGGCTCCCGAGACCCCATGGGCGCGGATGGGGGTAGCCGTGAACCCGAGGCGAGAACAGAAGACTTTGGTAGGTTGAATCGAGTGGATCCCTGGCCCCTCGGTCCCGGCCATCTTTGCCGGGCGCACGATCGAGTACCGCTGTGCCTCTTCCAATGTCAAACACCCCAATAATCCGTGCATAGCGACACTAGCTGAGCTGACCTCCGTTTATTGAGTTTAGTGGCCTCACCACTAGTCCTAGTACTAGTAACAGTACACCGTGACAGCTAATGCTGCTTGGCCATGGTGATAACACTTGCACTTGGAGCCCAGGCCAGGTGGCATTGAAAGAGTATGTTTAGGGGAATACTCAATACATTAACTGGGAATACACAGTGTTTACATATAGGTTAGATGGGGAGCCTTGGTGGGCTGGCCCATTAACCGGATTACATTCCAACACTCCCCCACAGTCTAGACTGGGAGCACCGCGAACATTAAGACTGGACCTAAACTCCGTGAAGACTGATGTCGGCAGACCTTTGGTGAAGATATCGGCGTACTGAGACGTAGTGGGAACGTGCAGGACGCGTGCTTCACCGAGGGCGACTCGCTCTCTGACGAAGTGCAAATCAATCTCAATATGCTTGGTCCGCTGATGCTGGACAGGATTGCTGGAGAGGTAAACAGCACTGATGTTATCACAATAGACCACGGTAGCACGGCGAAGAGGATGGTGAAGCTCGTCAAGTAGTTGTCGCAACCAGCAGGCTTCAGCAACGCCGTTTGCCACGGCTCGATACTCCGCCTCAGCACTGGACCTGGACACTATAGGCTGACGTTTGGAGGACCACGAGATGAGATTGTCCCCGAGGAACACCGCATAGCCAGAAGTGGACTTGCGCGTGTCAGGACAGCCCGCCCAATCTGCATCTGTGTAGACAGTCAGATCTACTGGTGAGGTCCGGTGAAGATGAAGACCAAGATCCAAGGTACCCTGAAGGTAGCGAAGAATGCGCTTCATAGCGCCCAGATGAGGCTCCCGGGGGTCATGCATGTAGAGGCACACCTGTTGGACAGCATAAGCAATATCTGGACGAGTAAAAGTGAGATACTGAAGAGCACCAGCAATACTGCGGTAGAAGGAGGGGTCGGTGACTGCAGCTCCATCGGCAGAAAGCTTGGAGTGAGTATCCACAGGGGTGCTGCAAGGCTTGCAATTAAGCATACCAGCACGGTCAAGAATGTCCAGAATATACTGACGCTGTGAGAGGAACAAGCTGTCACTCTGACGCTGCACACTGACGCCAAGGAAGTGGTGAAGGGCCCCCATATCTGTCATGGAGAATTCTTGGCGGAGAGCATGTATGATCCGCCGCAGAAAACTTGTAGAGGAGGCTGTAAGAACAATATCATCCACATAGAGAAGCAAAAATGCCACATCAGTACCCCGGCTATATATGAACAGAGAACTGTCAGTCTTCGCCTCAATAAATCCGAGAGAAGTGATATGAGTCGCGAAGCGGTGATGCCAGGCTCGGGGTGCTTGCTTCAAACCATAGAGTGACTTGTTCAGACGGCACACATAATCTGGGCGGGAGGTGTCAACAAAACCAGCAGGCTGAACGCAATATACTGTCTCATTCAAGATGCCATGGAGAAATGCATTCTTCACATCAAGTTGATGAATAGGCCATGAATAAGAGAGTGCCAGAGTAAGAACTGTGCGGATGGTTGCTGGTTTGACCACAGGGCTGAAAGTCTCATCATAGTCAATACCTGGACGTTGTGTGAAGCCGCGGAGCACCCAACGAGCTTTGTAACGATCCAGGGAGCCATCAGACTTGAGCTTGTGACGAAAAACCCATTTCCCAGTGACAAGGTTGACACCGGACGGTCGAGGCACCAGGGTCCATGTGTCATTAGCCTGCAGAGCATCGAACTCATCCTGCATTGCACGGCGCCAGGCAGGGTCAGTCAAGGCAGCACGGACGGAGGAGGGCACAGGGGACAGCGGTGCCGCGTGAAGGTTGAGGCGGTCAACGGGCTGCCGGAAGCCATCCTTGCCGCGTGTGCGCATGCCATGCGCGTTGACGACGGGTGCTTGCTGGAGAGGAGCCGTGGTGGTGGTGCGGCCGGCTGGGCGCCCGGCGCCGCTGGCAGCAACCTGGGACGAACCGTCCGCAGGGGCAGCAGCACCAGGCGCGGTCGAGGCGAGATCACCGGAGCCGGTAGAGGCCGAGCCGAGGCCCCCGGTGGACGACGGGCCAGCTGGAGTGGAGCCGTGGCCGCCCGTGGTCGGGCTGTGGCCTCTCGTGGCCGAGGCGGTGAAGTCGAGGCCGCCCGTGGCCGGGTGGTGGGTTTGACCCCCTAGCGCAGCGTCCATGCCGCCGGGTAGGCGAGTACCTGCAAGCACAGCTCTTGCTCCATCGGGCAAAGAGGAATCATCAGCATCCAAAAAATCGAGTGTGGTGTGGTCCTGGGGGGAGGTGGACATATCGGCGAAGGGGAAAACCGTCTCATCGAAAGTAACATGGCGAGAGATGATGATACGGTTTGTGTGAAGATCAAGACACCGATAGCCCTTATGATCAGTGGAATACCCCAGGAACACACACAAAGAGGATCTAGGTGAAAGTTTATGTGGAGCTGTGGATGATAAGTTGGGATAGCAAGCGCAGCCAAAAACTCGTAAGTGATCATATGAGGGCTGCGTGCCATACAGGGAAAAGAAAGGAGTGAGGCCGTCTAGGGTTTTTGTGGGGTGACGATTGAGAAGATATGTTGCGGTGTGCAAGGAGTCAGCCCAATAAACGGGAGGAAGACTAGCTTGAAAAAGAATGGAGCGCACAATATTATTTATAGTGCGAAGAATGCGCTCGGCCCGCCCATTTTGCTGTGAAGTGTAAGGGCAGGACATACGAAGGACGACTCCATGAGAGAGGAAGAACGTGCGGGCCGAGGAATGGTCGAATTCACGGCCGTTGTCGCACTGGACTGCCTTGATGGAGGAGCCGAACTGCGTGCGCACATGAGAAAAAAAGTGAGTGATGGCACCAAACGTGTCGGATTTGAGGCGTAAAGGAAACGTCCAAGTGTAGTGTGTGCAGTCATCTAAAAGAACAAGATAATATTTGTAGCCAGACACACTAACAACTGGGGATGTCCAGAGGTCACAATGTATTAAATCAAAGACGTGCGAGGCACGAGAGTTTGACATGCTAAAAGGAAGGCGCACATGACGACCAAGCTGACAGGCGTGGCAAATGTGAGTATCATGGCGCTTATTACATGAAATAGCATTGGAACTAATGAGCGTGGACAAAGCCTCATGACCGACATGACCGAGACGACGATGCCATAGGGTGGTGGAAGATGCAGCAGCAGTAAGGGCAGTGGTGCTGGATGGTGCGAAGAACGGGTAAAGGTCTCCCGTGCTATTGCACCTGGCGATCACGCTCCGTGTCTGAAGATCCTTCACAGAAAGGCCGAAGGGATCAAACTCAATTGAACAATTATTATCGGTAGTAAAACGGCGAACGGAAATCAGATTCTTAATAATGTTGGGAGAGACTAAAACATTAGAAAGAACTAGAGGACGCCGAGTAGTCAAAAAAGAGTGTGATCCCACGGAAGTAACGGGAAGTAAGTTCCCATCACCAACAATGATAGATGAAGGATGCGATGACGAGGGAGGGTGAGAGGCGGTGAGTATACCAGCGTGGTTGACCATGTGGGAGCCAGCGCCCGAATCAGCATACCATTCGCCCGCGCCGGGAGGAGAGAGCGTCATGGTGCTGAAGTTGCTGGCGAGCGAGGACGTGTCGAAGCTGCCTCCATGCATGGGCGTCCATGCCTGCTGCTGCTGTGGTGGCGGTGAGGCGACGTGGTAGCCGAGCGCCCCGTAGCCGTAGCCAGACGGTGCACCAAAGCCAGGTGGCGCGCCAAAGCCGGGTGGAGCCTGGTAGCCGGAGGGCGCCTGCTGCTGCTGCACGGCCATGTAGCCTGCAGCAGGCGGCCTGTAGAACGGTCCCGGGGCTGGTGGCGGGGGAGCCCAGTACGTCCAGGGTTGGTACGGCGCCGGCGGGCGCTGGTACTGCCCGTGCGTCGCCTGCTGTTGCTGCTTGCCGCCCTGCTGCTGCTGCTTGTTGTTGCGGCCGCGGCGGCGTCCGGAGCGGCCTCCCTGATTGCCGTTGCCTTGGCCGGCATGGGCGGGCGCGCCGCCTGTGGTGCGGCCAGGAGGGGCAGGGGCGCCGGCGGGAGGGCGCCAGGTGGCGTTGCTGTTGGAGGAGCCCGAGCCCGCGTGGAGTGCTGGTGCGGCTGGAGGCGGCGTGGTGCTGCTGGAGGACGCGCCGGTGTCGCCGGCGAAGTCGTTGAGGTCGATCTCCTCGAGCAGCAGGATGGTGCGCGCCTCGGCGAAGGTGGGGAACGGCTGCCGCAGCTTGATGTTCGTCCTCACATGACTGAACTTTTCGCTGAGGCCGCGCAGCAGGGTGAGGACGAGGGTTCGGTCGCCAACGGGGTCGCCGAACTCACGAAGAGAGGCGGCCATCGTCTCGAGGCGGCGGCAGAAGTCCGTGATGGAGGAGGCGCCTTGCTTCACGGTGCGGAATTCGGCGGACAGCAAGAGGGCGCGCGATTCGCGCTGCCCGAGGAACTCGTCCTCGAGATGCACCCACGCAACCCGCGCGTTGGGCTCCTTCAACATCGTGGACTGCTGCAGATCGGGGTTGATGGTGCCGTAGATCCACGTGAGGACGGTGCAATTCATCTGCACCCACGCCGGTCGATCATCGTTGACCACGTCGGTGAGGACGTGATCGGTGAGGGCATATTTGCCCAAGACGACGAGGAAGAGGGCGCGCCATCGAGTGTAGTTGTTGGCGACGCAATCAAGAACGACGGGCACGAGCACCTTGATGTTGAGGACGGCGATGGCGGCGGCGTGGACGTCGGCGTGGTCGGCCTCGTACTTGTCGAGGGCGGCGGAGCGGGCGGCGGCGGCTACGGCTGCGGCTGCGGCCTCCCGGTCGCGCTGCTCCTGTGCCTCACGGGTGGCGCGCTCAGCCTCGGTCTCTGCCATCGGCGGGGTAGAGGCAGGGATCAGGCAGGCCGGCGGATCGGTGATTGCGGGCGATGCCGATCGGCGGCGGCTGGTGGATCGGTAATTGCGGGCGATGCCGATCGGATCATGCGACGCTGCCGATGGATCACGCGACGCTGCCGATCACGTGAGGTGTTGGCGGTGTTGGATCTTCACGCGGACGGACGGACGTACGCACGTACGTAACCAGCAGGCTGCACTCACGATCGGATCAGCCAGAGTCAGGAAGGCTTCACGTGCGGGGCCTGGACTCACGATCGGATCAGGCCTGGAGTCACGATCGGATCAGCGGCGGCTGGGCGACGCGATCACGATGAATTGGAGAGAAAGTGGACGGGCCGGCGAACAAGTCAGCGACGGCACGTGAACCGGCGAGCAGGGCGAGCTCAGCGACGGTGGTAGATCGGCCGGCGAACGTGGGGTTCAGCGGCGGTGCGATTAGGGTTTGCGGAAGCGAGAGGTCGCAGGAGCGTACCGTCTCATGATACCATGAAAGAGTATGTTTAGGAGAATACTCAATACATTAACTGGGAATACACAGTGTTTACATATAGGTTAGATGGGGAGCCTTGGTGGGCTGACCCATTAACCGGATTACATTCCAACAGGCATGACGATTTGAGCTAAGCTTTTTGGCCGATGATTGAGTACAGTACACTTTGACCGTGCGTCAGCGCAGCTGGAATCTGGGAGCGAGTGTGGTCGGCTCCTGCTTGCTACCGTGCCTTGCCAAGCTGTTTTTACACTTTTACCCGATGGCTCTAGGACGCGGAGAAACGAAGATTTTGCTTTCGTCGTCTCCATTTTCGTCCAAACACGGGAAGGTCCAAAGGTGAAACTATCGCTGCAGTAACTTTTCTGCAATCTTCGTACTGTAATCTTTTCGGGGGTACACATGCTTCGTAGATGCGTCAACCACTCCAGACCAACCTCAAGCACAAACAAGAATAGCAGGTCTTGGTATTATTTTCCCAAACTTGCAGGACCTACACGATCAGGAGCTGCGTATCAAAGCAGTTCTGCATAACTGCACTTCGGTGTTGATGGCAGAAACTGTATGACTTGCTCTTGCATCTGAAATTGCAGCAATCTTAGGGCTTCAAGGTGGTAACTTCTTGTCAGACAATGAACAATTAGTTCGTTTCCTGAACAAGGTGGATATCTCCAACCCTCCACACCGGCGAATCAAGCCCTACACTTAAATCTTCAAAAATAATGCTTCATCTGGAGATTATAGGCTATACAGAATCCAAAGAAGATTGAATGCTAATGCTGACTCTCTTACAAAGCAGGCATATCAGGAATCACAGCCATAATCAAATGTTAGATCTTTCATATTCAAATTCAGATAATGTATCTCAGTGTCACTGTCTACACTTAAATCTTTAAAAATAATGCTTCATCTGGAGATTATAGGCTGTACAGAATCAAAGAAGATTAAATGCTAATGCTGACTCTCTTACGAAGCAGGCATATCAGGAATCACTGGGGTGGTAAAAGGCTTCTGGAATCCGGCAAGTCAAATCACTGGGGTGGTAAAAATCCCGAGCAATCACCATCGCCGTCAGTCGGTCAAGCAAGTCCACTCAACAAAGAAGCATCTGGATTTGAAAGCCGCGCCTCGGGACTGGGGCTTGGACGTCGGCTCCCTGCCCCCGTGGTGCCCTCTGCTCCATGCTCCTTTGTCACCGTCTCTTGGCGCTTTCTGCCTCCTTTATCACTTTTAGATAGCCAATAACTTGGTAGATTTGAACAGATCGGTTTGGCTTCTCCTTTATTTACAAAGTTTGATTATAAACAAATAAAGATTGATCGATCTCTATCTAGAGACCATCAATTATTGTAGACCTAGCTTGTTCTTTGATTACGACCTGAAACTAATCGAGCTACCCATAAAAACATGAACTAATCGAGCTACCCAAAATGATCTGCTTGATTGGAAGGGAGACAAGGGGCTTTGCCATCGTTGCTCGTGCCACCCTTATTGTGAGCGAATCACGCATTAAGGGAAGAGTCTGTCGACTGACACTAACGCGTTGAGCCACCAACAACAATCGAGCAGACGTTGAATGTAAAACCAAATTAGCGGGTTTAGAACTAGGACCATGGACTAGGGTGTGGCATCTATGATGGTGGGTCAAGGTGAGACCATGCGAGGGTGGAGTGGCTAGGTGGTATTGTTGCCTAAGGCCATGTTCGGTTTGGTCGGATTGGATCCAACCCTCCGTAGGTCACCCAGGCTGGATAGAATCCAGGTCCTCCTTGAAACGCATGTTCATTAAGCATCCGTGAGCATTTTTCTCTGATCAATTCTCGCCGAAACCCCTTCATCCACTCTTCCTGGAATGAATCCGCGCGTTGAGTCCTCACGGCACCTGGATTAAGACTTGCTTGCCGACGTCTGTGCTGCTAGCCGGAGTCATCGGCCTGGAATGAATCTGCGTACCCTCTTATCTAAATCACAGAGGCAGTTGGATTGAATCCGGCCGAACCAAACATGTTCATTACGCATGGCTAGAAATTGAAGTAGATGGATTACTGTTAGGCTTGGAACTCGCTTATAAATAAAATATGTCGATTTCCTTTTCGGGCATTTTGATTCGTTTTGTTGTCATTGGTTAACCGTGCCCACCACCCCTATCTTTGATCTCTGCTTGCCTTTCGCCTAGGGGGAAACCCCCTGACCTGATAGCAAGGAGATCACAGAAGCTGCCATGGAAATTTCACAGGCGTGCAGCGTGCTGATCTCCTGCCTGTCCGAACCTTACCATCATCGCTCCCAAACCACGCCATCAATTCGGCCCTGCCCAATGTGTCCGCGTGCATTCCTCGCAGATCCGGCATCTTCCGTTTCGCCCCTCATCCTCGTTTACCCGCAACGCAGCTGAAGCTTGCCCGTGTTTCCGACAGAGCCGTTTCGAAACGGTCGATCCATCGATCTATATCGCAGTCCCAGAGCCAGACACAATCTCTTGCATGGTTTTATTTGTTTGTTTAGCAGCAGTGCAGCATCGATGGTGGATCGCCGCGCGGCTGTCACGACGGCAGGAACCGATCGCCGCT
This sequence comes from Bothriochloa decipiens, assembly GCA_023333625.1. Taxonomy (NCBI): domain Eukaryota; kingdom Viridiplantae; phylum Streptophyta; class Magnoliopsida; order Poales; family Poaceae; genus Bothriochloa; species Bothriochloa decipiens. The sequence continues at coordinate 56,115,755 of CM041635.1, read as the reverse complement.
CGCCGGGCCTGGCAGCGTGTCTGCCTGCCCGCTGCCGACCTCGTGACTCCTCCGTGCCGTTCCAATGCTGAACGCCTGCACCGGTAGCGGTTGCAGGTCAATGCGATTCGACCCCAGCAGAAGTACACGAAGAGGCGACGCTAGTAGCAAGAGGGAGATGTAACGTACACTGCGCTCAGCGTCAGCGAGAATCCCACACGTCCTCCCTGCAAAAGTCAACGCGGTTACAATAAGCCTGCTTGTTCTAGGGACTGGATCCTTCACCATCAAGCGGAAAGATTTCACCAGAAAACAAGAAGGTAAAAACACCGACAAAACCAGCAATAAAGGGAGTCGTCGATCTCAACGCATCAACCAACATCAGCTCGAATTGTTTGTTGGTTTTCTGTGACCTCAGCAGGGTGCCCCACCCACGCTCGCGTGCGTGTCCCGCGCAGGCCACCCAGCTCAGCTCAGGGGCGGCGCTGTGCTAACCCACACCTAATGCAACGCTGTCCTATTCTAATTATAATCCACGGCTAGCTGATCCTGCTCGTTGCAAATTGCAATTAAGTATTCCGCTGTGGCTTCTCACACAAAGCTTCCCTCTAAACCTGCACTGCAGCTGCTGCAAGTAAGTACTTGTAGCCAGGACTAGTCTTCTAGTGCTCTTTCTTTTGTTGCGTCGCCATCCACCACCACCGCACCTGCCCCCAACCCCGAAAAGGGTCCAAGAATTCGAGGACACCTCCTGCTCGGCTGCTCCTCCTCCATAACCACGATGGCCATGCCAAGATCCTTCCCCAAATCCTAGCACATGCGCAGCAATTTGTTTTTCCCCAAAACGGAAGGATTTCATTCCTTTCCCTTCTTTGTTTGGATTTGCCATCAAGCAAAGGCAAAGCTTCTCCTCCTGTGATCGATCTTCCTGTACCATCCCGATTGGTTGATCCAATGAGCGGTGGCAATTCTTCTTCGTGGCTGATGCATCCAACGCCGCCGGCGCCGCCTGAGTCGTCGTCATCGGCGCTCGACAACGTGGAGGCCAAGATAAGCCCCAGCATCGTCTTCATCGTGGCGATCCTGGCGATCGTCGTCTTCGTCTGCGGCCTGCTGCACCTGCTGGTGCGCCACCTGCTGCGTCTGCGCCGCCGGCGCCTCCGCGCGCGGGAAGACGCCGACAGCGTCACGGCGTTCCAGGGCCAGCTGCAGCAGCTCTTCCGCCTGCACGACGCTGGCGTGGACCAGGCCTTCATCGACGCGCTCCCGGTGTTCATCTACCGCAACGTCGTCGCCGGCGATGGGCAAGGTGAGGGCAAGGACCCGTTCGACTGCGCCGTCTGCCTGTGCGAGTTCTCCCCCGACGACCAGCTCAGGCTGCTGCCCAAGTGCAGCCACGCGTTCCACCTCGAGTGCATCGACACGTGGCTGCTGTCGCACTCCACCTGCCCGCTCTGCCGCCGGAGCCTCCTCGCCGAGCTCTCGCCGACGTTCAGCCCCGTCGTGATGGTGCTCGAGTCCGACAGCGCCCGCGACATGGCCGCGTCGGCCGCTCGAGCCACCGACGACGCGGACGCCGAACCAAGCGCCAGGACCACGGTTGCGCCAGAGGGAACGGAGGAGGTGGTCGAGGTGAAGCGGCAAGGAGAGGAAGAGCGGGAGCGAGGCCGACTGGGACATGGAGGCCGGGAGCTGCGGCGGCAACAGCGTCGTGTCGTCGCTGGCGGAGGAGAGGCCGTCGTTCGCGAGGAGGACCCTGCTCTGGGTCGTCGGAGGCCGGCAACAGAGCAGCAGAGTCGGGGACTGTTCATGATCAGCCCACGATTGTTTGCACGAAGAGAAAAACAAAATGGCAAAGGAATTCTTTTGTGCTCTTTTGGCAGAATTGGTGGTAGTGAGTAGTGATTTCATAGCTAGAAATTTGTAAAACCCAAACGGCTCTGAAAAATTCTTTCTTTCGCTTGTACACTCGGTTCCTGCTTCATTTTAAAACGTTGTCAGTGGCGAGCAGCCATGAACTGAAGAAACAAACAAACACTGAAATCAGCTTCAGCTGCTACCGAGACAAGCATCTTCAGGTCGACAGGTCTAAACTGCAACTAACAGCTCCTTTCTCAGTTGCTAATGCAGCTAACGACAGCTTCTGAAACAGTAGACGTTGTTTATCTGACCCGTTGCTTTGGTGCTCAGAGATTCAAAAACCCATGAGTCCTCCGGGTCAAAGAATGGAGCCGCTGGCTGCTCTACACCTACACGCATGGAAAAAGGGCGTTTGTTTGGATCCGCGCATCGGATCGGCCGGTGACGGGCATGTGAGGAGGCTGCGAGGAGCGTTGCATTGGCAATGACATGCTGCGCGGAGCAAGCACAAGCAGCAGTGCACCACGGCGTGCTCATTTGTTTGCTCCTGCTTGTATTTGGAATTCTGGCAGGATGTCTTTCTCCTTTTCAGAAGCGGCAACGCAGGCGTGCCGTCGAGTTTAGGAAGGTGGCGTGCATTACTTAACCTCCTGATCTGTAAAGGAGGCCACCCGCTCAGCTCTCACTCTCAACAGAGATTCTCTCTCCTCTGCTCCTCTGACTGCTTCTATACTATACATTTAACATTTTGATACGTATACGCACGATCCTGAATCCATTTTCTCTGGTTCAAACGATTCAAATGTACAATAGTGTTGGTGATTTGAAATTTGAAGTTGAGCTCTGATTCAGGTCGTAATGCTTTTATGCATGCTGGTGTATGGGGATTTGAACTTTGAAGTTCAGCTCTGATTCAGGTATTAATGCTTTTATTATGCGTCTGATGGAAATGGGGTCAGTCGTTAGGAGAACTGGTCCAGTGACTGTACCGGTGACAGTAGGAGGACAAGATGTTCTCTCGCTGCCATCATCATCTCAAGCAAAAGGTTTTTGGACGCTGGTGAGCTGTTTCTTCCATCACCAGTGGTTGCAACGGAAACGGTGGAGTCCTTCAGGCCACACACAGGCTGTTCCAACACACCCTTAATGCACTTCGTACTAGAGTACTCCAGTGCGCAGATGTGGATCTCTGCATCTTGCTTTGTTAATTATTCCGCTTTTGAGCCAAAGTGGTGGTTAATGCAAGCACCACGCTCTGCAAATCTTACTATTACTAATTAGAGGCTTCAACAGAGCCATCACATTAACTCTCACCAGATGTGTTAAGAAAAAAGACAAATCCAAAAAAATCTCACAATAATCAAAAATATCTGGCCTTTAATTTTACTATTACTAATTAGAGGCTTCAACGGAGCCACCACGTTAACTCTCACCAGATGCGCTAAGAAAAAAGATAAATCCAAGAAAATCTCACAATAATCAGAAACATCATGTTCATAACTATTTTGCATATAAATTATTCCCTCCGTCTTAAATTTTAAGTCATTCTTGGAGAGTCAAAGTTTCTCACAATTGACCAAAATTATAGAGAATATTTCAAATATTTATAACATCAAACAGGTATAGTATGAAAACATAATTAACGAAGAATCCATTGATACTTAGTTGACATCCTAATTATTATTACATTATCGTATAAATTTGGTCAAACTTAGATTATTTTAACTCTCCAAAATTCTTGGAATGACTTACAATTTGAGACGGAGGAAGTATCTATGTCGGGTGAATATAAAATATTAGATTGGTCTATCTATCACGTTGACTTGGTTAATATATTTTAATATTAATACAAATATTTATAGTCATCATATTTATAACTATTTTGCATATAAATTATCTATGTTTGCTATTATAATAAATAAAAAATATTTTTCGAAATAAAAGAAAAAATATGGTGTTGCCTTATAGTTGGTTAATATAAAATATTAGATTAGCTTATCTATCATGTTGACTTAGTTAATATATCTTAATATTAATACAACTATTTGTAGCTACCATGTTTGTAACTAGATTAGTAAACCTATTTTTGCTGTGCTTGGTCATACAGATAGGAGAAAAAAATCCGCCTTATATATAATTATTCATAGATAAGTTAATATAAAATATTAGATTGACCAACTAATCATGTCACTTGGTTAATGTATCAATACACTAGAAATGTGTTACAAAAATAAACTAGATAATCTCATATCAATCGTAAACATATTGACATTAAATAGAAACTCTTGAAACAACCATTGGATTTATTTTATTTTGTAAAAATTACCCACCTATACTATTATACAAAATATTTTTGAAAATAAAAAATTAAAAAAAAAGTTGAATAATATTATAAATATTCTTTCATAGTTGGTTAATATAAAGTATAAAATAAAAAATATTAGATTGTCATATCTATCACGTTTAGTTAATTATTATATTTATTAATAAAATCTCAAAAGAAATATATATCAAAAACTAAGAGCTCTAATTTTCATCAACAACACACAAATAGAAATCTATTTCTATGGTCTACCATGATCGTGGTGTTTGTCATTTAATTTTTGTGTAGTAATTCTATATAAAAAAGGTAAATTAATGTCATCGTCATTATAATATTTTAGTTTACTATTACAATGATCAGTAAACTTTAAGTGAGATTGATTAAGCCAATGAAGAAACTATGAAAAAATAAAATTATCCAATGAATTCCAGAGCATGGGATGCAATCTAGCTTGGTAGTGGCGAACAAATAAGTCTCAGTATGATTTTTATGTTTACTATGATATAATGTCGTTAGATTATTTTCAATGTACATGCTAACAATGTTAAAAAAAATAAGAGACCAAAATTGCACAATGTTATGAGTAAGGCCACCTATATGGATTTACTGCTAATTTAATACATTCTACTAATTATTTATATCTTACAATTATTTTATTAGCTTATAGAAAATATTGAAAACACAGTATGTTTCTCTATTGCTAATTTTATAAAAATAATACAATAAAATTGTTTTAAGTAAACATACATATTATGCCAACATGCAAATCTCTCTCACATACACACTTAAGATATATGTTTTTAAATTTTAATTAAAATGATTGACATATCTATATTGATAATATAACCACTATTATATGAAATTTTGTTGGTAAAAAACATCTTTACAAGTGAGGATATTATTACTCCCTTCATGAATTATAATTTATATTAATTTTTTTTATTACATCTATTTTGTTATGCATCTTAATATAATAATATTATCTAAATACATAGCAAAATGTATGAACCAAGAAAGTCAAAACGACTTATCATTTAAACGAAGGTGTCTATGTCTTCCCATCGTAATCTCACACAAACTCCATCACTAATCTTAAGGGACATGGTGTAGGGTTAAATTTTTAAATGATATTTTTATATTTTATTAACTATCTGGACTTTTCTTTCAAAAAATATTTTCGGCACTGTTAATACCACTAACATATTTAACTACCTATGTCATCATGATACCTAAAAGTAAATATTAATACAAATATTTACTCCTCAAGTTCTAACCCGTGCGAGAGCACGGGTTGATGGACTAGTCAAGTCAAACGCATCTAACCCACGTTTACCCCTCACTAATCCCCCCATGCTTTTGCAGAGCTTGGCCAAAAAAATTAAAAAAAAAGATCCTTACAGCTAGGGCTAGGATTTACCAGCTCCTGAAATTTGTGGAGCTGGATCTATGATATACCGGAGCATTGCGTTGTTTTTTCCCCCTAAAAACAAAAGAAAGAGAGTAGCACAAGGCCTATTTCAAACCCATGAATTTCTAGCTACGGAATTTCAAATAATAGAGAGAGAGAGAAAATCCGTGTTCCAAACAGGCTAACAGAGGCTCAAGTTTGTCTTACCGCCGCGAATGCTGCAGTGCTGCCCCAGGGCCACCATTAGGCCACGGATTACCGATTCTTCTCCGGTTGATCAGCGCCACCATGCGCGCGCACACACCACACGTGTCACGGTCTCTCTAGTGGGGCCCACATTGGAGCATGCCATTGACCACATTCATGTTCATGTGCCGCTTATTCAGTCGTTTGTTTGTCGTTCGTCGGTGCCGTGGTTTCAGGCTTTTCAACTCAAAAAAAAATGGGCCCTCTCTATTCTTTTGTGGTAGACGCGGTAGACTGGTAGGATCCAGGATCCAGTCCATGTGGGACCTCATAGACTTTGCCACTGCGGCCCTCCTTAACTAAGGGGGCCCATCTTTAACTAGGACTGTACTCAGCAAATGGGCCTGGAGTTCCTCCCTGACTACCCAGCCCTCCATTTAATCGTAGGCAGGCTAACACTGACAGCCCATTAGGCTTTTTTTTTTTCTCTTTGTAGTTGCCAGGCTGGAGTGCTTGCGCTGGCACCCTACTTCATACGAATTGGCTTACAGTTCAACGATAGAACAGTCCAGTGGGACGCTACCCATCAGCGTTTAAATCCTGGTACTCGTACGTTTTTCTAGTATTTCTAAGGATTTTTCGGCGTTATGCATTAAGTAGTAAGCAACGTTCCCGTCGACGACGAGACGTCGGTGGTGACTTCGAGAATCTCCAGATCTGCCGAGTGCTCAGTCTTTCGAAGGTGCTCATAGAAGTAGGTTTGCGTACGTGTGTTCATAGAGGATGAGTGTGCGTGCGTGTTGTGGACGTCTGCGTTGTACTGTAAACTTTAAAAAAAGAACATAATGATCATATACTTGTAATTTTTTTTATAAACAGTAACTCTTTTTTTTTCATGTAGAAGGATGCTTCAAACATATCACGTCCATTCCAAATTATCAGCCTGTTCGCTTCGTCGTTTCTGGCTGGCTGATTCTGGCTACTGCTGATTTTTTATGAGAAAAAAATACTGTTGAATGACTGGCTGGTTTGGCTGATAAGTTCAAACGAACAGACTGTATGAATCGTTTGTTTTTTCTAAATAATTATAAATAATAAAGACATGCATACACGGCGTCGTGCTCTCGCCCTGCTCCTCGGGTCGTCTCGCCGCATGGACACACGGCACGAGCACCCTAAGGCCTAAACAAAAGCACACTCCAAAAGATGCGCGCGGACTAGAGAGGAAAAATAAATTCTCCAAGCGCACACGGTGGCGTGCCGGCCGTACGTCGCCGTCCGGCCTGCCGGCCGGCCTCTCTCTCGCCGGCGGGATCCGCACACGGCGCGGGGCATATCCCCTCCCCGCGGACAAGACGACGCGGAACGGTCGGTCGTGCTCGTCCTCGTCCAGGTTTTTGACGAGATGCTTCGGGCACATGCTTACGGATCGCCACCAGCCGAGACTGCTCTGGTACCGTCTAGAGCCATTTGTTTAGCTAGCGCTCAAGAACAAGGCCTGCACGCCGCGGATATTTCTTTAGATAGACAACATTTCGTATAAAAAATCTCACTTGGAACCCTGTACTGTCGTGTCCTCTGTCTGGACGATCGGATCTTCTCGGATTGCTTGGTGGCGATGTCACGTTGGTTGCATTGAACAAGAGCCGCTCAACTCTAGGCTCTAGCTAGCTCGATCCATCCGGTGCATAGTTCAAGCCGAGCCGATCGAGAGCATGATGGCACGGTACAATGTACATACAGTCATACAGAGAATGAACGTTAGGAGGAAGGAAGCGAGGATATTCTTTGCTTCTTCATTCATCGCCATCGGGCGGCCCAATTATTCGACCAGACCCGGACATGGGTCGCATGCGTGTGCCTTGCCTCCTCCGGCTTCGTTCGTTCGGTCCGGATAAACGGATATGCGTGCATTGCATCATGCGTATGGAAACTCCAAAGTGAGTACGTTGTGCCGTGGTTCCGGTTCGATTCAGAGTTTCGTTCAATTCAGTGGCGTGGCGACATGGCTACAGGCTATACTATTGCTAGGTTGTTGGAGTTGGATCATATGTCATGTGCAGACAGAACAGAGCAGAGCAACGCGCTTAGATATAATATATGTAGATCGTTAGATGTGGCAGGATGCCTAACTTGTCACGTCCAAAATGTATCAGTACAAGTAGCTGACGGAGCAGTACGTGCATGATCATATCGTGATTGGACCCGGCCGGTTTACTGATGCGGTTGTGGTGTCCGCTCACTGCGTCCGCTAAGTAAGTCCAGAGGTCGACGTTTCCGACGTCGCACCAGACATCTGATAACGCGATAAGGTGGTCGTCAGATCAGAGGAAAGATTTGCGATGGCTTTTACTGGCACACGGAAGGATAGATAGATAGAGAGATAGAGAACAAAGAAAGACGCAGCCAAATATCTTTCTTCTCTTCTAGTTCTAGCTAGAGGATAGAGATAGTATGTGTGTGTGTGTGTGTGTGTGTGTGTGTATAGCCCTGGAGAAACAGCGGCCGCTGCATGCAGAGAACAAGGTGGTTCAGAAGCAAAGTACTCGCAAACACAGCCACGGAGTGACTGAAACAGGTGGTCGCGCCAAACAATTACCATTAGTACAGATCGTCGAGGAGAAAATTCCACACACGTTATTATTTCCACAAACGCTGTAACTTCTAACACTTGAACGTGCGAGTGCTGTCCACATATGGATGATATGTTTTCAGAAACCGTGGCGTTTCCTTTCGCGGGACATGAACAGCCCGCTACTCGCCAACCCCCGGTGTCCGATCAATCAGACTCAGCGGAAACGTGTTTTCACAGCCGTGAGCGCGATGCAACGCATGCAAAAACTTTTTACCTGAGCCCCCCGGCCGGGTCACCTCTCATCCGGCGGCGAAAGCAGCTCGCCTAACTTGTACTATGTACGTACCAGTAAACGCACGAGAGCGCCACGAACGCCAGGCGCTCGATCGGTCGACGCGTGCGCGCGCGCTGTGGCCACAGGCTGGCTGGCTGGCCATCGTAGGCTGCTTTCAGCGCGGACTTGCTCTGAACCTGGTCAGAGCACGGCAGACGCCACGTCCTCTCATCCATACCGACGGCTCCTACTCGGTCGGTCCCGGGCCGCGCCGCGACCCCTGACCACCACCCGCTACTAAGCTGCGACAGGCCTATGGCACCGGCTAGCCGGTAGCCCGCAAGCGCCAGCGGAGCGAAACGCCTGATGCCTCCTAGCGCGGCACGGGAACCTGGCACCAGGCGCGGTGACGGCGAGGCCGTGCATCGAATCCAACGGGTGAACGGGAGATTGATCCATTCCATTCCATCGGATGTGGGCGAAAAGAATGGGAAAGCGCGCTCGTGTGTGTGTGCTTATCCTATCCGGCCTTCAGTTAAGGTCAGACAACCATTGTTGACTCGAGCCTCTTCGCAAGTCGCTGGTTCTACTAGTAGTAGCGCACAATTGGTGAGAGGCTGCGCCGAAAGTTAAACCTTCTAACCTTCCAGTCTAGTGACAACGGGGTCAAAGAGGTTAGCCGCCGTCGTGCCAAGGCGAGGAGGCCACGGCTGCGGAAAACCTACTGCAGGCTGCAGCTACTAGCTTTGGATCTTGAAAAGTTTCCAGGTGGTATATCGTAGCATGCATTAGATTTTCTTTTCCACGTTGAGGCCAGGCCGTCCACGTATTTTCTACTTGGCCTTGTTTAGTTCGCTAAATTGGCGTTGAAATTTCTATAGCGGAATTTCTGTAGCATTTCATTTGTATTTGGTAAAAATTATCCAAACTTTGACTAATTAGGCTTAAAATATTCGTCTTACAAAGTACAACAAAACTGTATAATTAGTTTTTAATTTTATCTATATTTAATACTCCATACATATGTCGGCATTTGATGTGACGGTGAATAAGATTTCTGTACATTAAATTTGGTGACCAAATTTGATGAATAAAACAAGACAAGTCTGAACGAACCAAGTTCCAGGTTGCTCCTACACTCTGATTATCGCGCGACAGAGACTATTCACCGGGGTCAAGAAGTGGTGGCTGTACAGTACAGGTACCGTTACCGACATGGTGTGCCTGTTGGCCAGACATCTGAATCATCATTTAGCCTAAAGCTCCTTGCCGGCGAGGGTGAAATGATGGATCACCACCCGCCACCGCCACAGCGCTGTGGCCTTTAACTGACATCACGTCTCGCGTGTACCACATCAGGTACAGCATGCTGCTGGAAACGGGAGGCGCTCCAAGCTGCCGCTAGCTGTTGCCGGGGCCGGGGTGTGGGTGAGATGAAAAAGACGGCCTCAATCATGGCGGCAGCCGGAGTACGTAAACCCTGGTACTGCTACTAGGTGCCTTGTTACAGAACCCTTTCCCGGTCCTAGGAAACGCCTGCCTCAGGCGTGCAGGAAGCTAGCGATAGAAAATGTCCTTGTGATACGAACTGCAAGTTACCGATAACAATAAGGACGGGCTAGGCTGGCTCTCTTCGTCTCCACAGCTAGCATAGCATTGAGACGGACATGGCAGCCTGACTCCTGTTGCCATCAAGAACCGCAGCGGGGATAGGGGTGGATAAGGAGCACCAGAACAAGATCAGGCTCTATCCTGCAGCTATCCACACCGCCGGAGCATGCGGGATTGTATAATGCTGCAAGACGGAAAGCGCGACTGAATGGGACTGCCAACAGGGCACACAAAGTGAAAGAATAAATTTTTTTCCATTCTCTTTTTTCTGATTTCATCGTCATCGTCAACTACATACATATACAAAGGTGGTCCAAACATTCTTTGCATATTATCATACGGGACATATACAGGCACGAACGATTTGGGGTAGCAATGCAGAAGAAGGAAGAAAAAAGAACCAAAAAAAAATCCCTGTCGATCCTGTAGCTGCTGCTAATCCCTACACCACACCGTCTGAATCTGGTTCATCATCATTGGTTATTCTTCCTCGATGTTCACTGCTAGCGCTGTGTGTGATCCTCAGAGCGAACCTTCAAACGAGACCCGGAGCTGCACCGCCGGCCTGGGCCGCTGCGTCGGTGCGCTGGCCAGGCCGTCCAGCATCTTGATCACGTCCACCGTGTCGTCCAGGTAGTACTTGGCCATGCTCGGCTTCTTGCCCACTGTGCAGGCGAACACCTCGCTGCTGGCCGGGAGCTTCACGCTGCTGTTGGAGGGGCACACGATGCTCTCGAACATGTCCTCGTCCGACCGGTCGTCGCCGATGCACAGCACGAAGTCCGGCGCCTTCCCCGTTTTGACCATAGACGACAGGAGGCTTTCCACAACCACGCCTTTGCTGATGCCCTGCACGGCAGCACCAAGATATTTTGTTATGTTATTTACTCACCTCCACCAAACCCAGAAATTTCCTAGTGGTTGCGGACAACGAGACAAATGGATGGTTCAGTAGTGTGAGCGGTTGCTTTCGGAGGGGCACAATTAAAAATACCACATCCACAAGGCGGGGCCGCAGTTCCCGCGGATTTCCCAGTCCACAAGGGCATGGTCCATGCCGATTCACAATCCTATTTGCGCAGAAGATACAGATTGTCCCAGCCATGTAGTGGATGAGGACTGGATTGGATTAGATCAATCCTTATCCGATGCCTTTTGGTTTGAAAGCTACGTCTGGTCGATCGGTACGTTTCATACACATCCAGGAAAAAGAAATTGAATTGAACAACCAACGAGAATAGATATGGAATAAATTAATTGAAGCACGCGTTTGGCTCGCCGCTCACCTGCGGGTTAACCTCGACGATGTGCTGCCCTCTCTTCACCACCACGGGTTCGTTGGCGAGCACGTTTTCGAGATGGTCGAGCAGTTCCTTGGCCTGGCAGGAACCAAAGTCCGGATCCGCCTCGTGGTGGTGCCAGACGATGGCGCTCTCCTTGTGCTCGATGTAGGAGCCATCTGTTGCCTCCGTGTACAGCTGCATCACCGGCTCCGCGGTCTTCTTCCAGTCGAAGTCGGCGGCCAATCCTGAGGTCTCCCATGGTGCGTCCCTGCTCCACCTGCAGCCACAAGAGTCGGTGACCCGTCACGTACCGCACTAGTACTAAAACACGTTAGGAATAGGAATGCTTGATCTTTTTAAAAGTTGCAAACAGAAGTGATTGGCCAACGCATCAGGAATATGAATGCTCCTCCTAAGATTTGTTCTGCAAGTACTAAAGCTAGTGCTAGAAATGATCCAAAGACTATAGGCATTGAGCTAGCTCAGAATCTAGATATGTCGGTCAGTGAAATGTTTTCCTTAAATGTACGGCTACCAGTCGTACTGGTGGTACCATTGCTTAATTCGTAACCATTCTATCTATTCTGTAGACCGAATCTGCAACAGTAAGAACCCAAATCCACGCAAAGCAAACGTGGTACCAACCAACTACTAGCAGATCTTCACCAGCGGAAGTGGAACAGAGATTCTTACCTTGTGAAGTAACCGTGCTCCGCGGCGATGCCCAGCTTCTCGCAGGGGGCGAACCACCTGCTCAGCTCGTCCTTCCCCCGCCCGCTCACGATGAACACTCTGTTCTTGGGGTCCTCGCACAGACGATTCAACACTGAGATGACCTCACTGCTCGGTGTCCTGTCGATGGAATTCTCCGGCATCACGGTGCCGTCGTAGTCCAGGAGAATCAGCCGGTTCTCTGTCCTCCGGTACGACGGGAGAATGTGCTCCACCGAGAGCCGCCGGAAGTTGGGGCCGAGGGCCACCACCTTGAAGCTCATGCCGAAGCCGATCCCCCAATGCCGGCGCGAGAAATGGTCCTTGCAGGCGCGCTGCAGGTCCGAGTCGAAGGACCGCGCCCAGTAGGCGACGTCGTGGGTGCTCACGTACTTGTAGTGCTTCTCGTGCCGCAGCCGCTGCTCGGCCTCGGACATCCGCAGCGCGGCGTTCATGGCCTCCGCGACGGACTCCACGCTCCAGGGGTTGACGCGGATGGCGCCGCTAAGGGACGGGGAGCAGCCGACGAACTCGGAGAGCACGATGACGCTCCGCTTGGGCGCGTCGTCTCCGAGCGCCGTGCTCTCCTGCCGGCACACCGTGTAGATGTAGGGAATCCGGTTGAGCCCGTCGCGCACGGCGCTCACGACGCAGCACTCGGCGGCGGCGTAGTAGGCGGCCTTCTCCTGCGGCGTGACCGGGCCATCTATGAGCACGATCGGCGTGTACCCCGGGGTGCCGAAGCGCGCATTGACCCGGGCGCTGATGGCCCTGGCCTCGTCCTGCACGCCCTGCACGTCGCGCCCCTCGCTGCGCGCAGGGTTGGCGATCTGCACGAGCACGGCGCGCCCGCGGAGCTCCCGGTGCTCCACAAGCAGCTGCTCCATGGCCAGGAACTTGAGCCCGATCCCCTTGAAGAGATCGACGTCGTCGACGCCGACCATGAGGCGGCGCCCCTTGTACGCCTCGGTGACCCAACGCAGCGCGTCCTCAGTCTCCGGGGCCGAGACGACCGATCTGAGCTGGCCCATGTCGATCCCGACGGGTAGTATCTTGACGGTGACGGTGCGGCCGTAGTACTCGATGCCGATGTAGCCGCGCTTGGACTGGTAGTCGAGGCCGAGCAGGCGGGAGCACGCGGACAGGAAGTGGCGCGCGTAGTCGAAGGTGTGGAAGCCGACGAGGTCGGCGTTGAGGAGGGCGCGGACGAGGTCATCCCGCACGGGGATGGTGCGGAAGATCTCCGACGAGGGGAAGGGCGAGTGGAGGAAGAATCCGACCTTGGCCCGCGGGAAGCGCTTCCGGAGGAAGGTGGGGAGCGCGAGGAGGTGGTAGTCGTGGATCCAGACGAGGTCCTCGTCGGGCGACAGCACCTCGGTAAGGCGGTCGGCGAAGGCCCTGTTCGCCGATAGAAACGAGTGGTAGAGCGTCCGCTGGAACGGGAGGCCGCCGAGCGATGACGGCGTGAGCGGGAGGAGGTAATGGAGGAGCGGCCAGAGGTAGTGCTTGCAGAAGCCGTGGTAGAATCGGTGGTGGAGGTCAGAGGGAAGGTACACCGGCAGGCAGGAGAAATTGGCCAGCAGGTAGTTGGACAGCTCATCCGAGGCGGCCTCCGCCGCGGCCGCCGGGAGGGTGCCGATGTGGAGGACGGGCGCGTTGGCGGGCAGCCCCGAGCGGAGCTGGTACGCGACGGTGCCGGAGTCGACGGAGAAGGCGAACCCGAACGGCGCCGCCGGGTCCGGCGACGCCCGCAGCGGCAGGCGGTGCGAGACGATGACGCGGCGCAGCGGGGCGGAGGACGCGGACGGGGACGGCGAGGTGGGCGAGGCCGGCGACGCGACGGACATGACGCGCGGCAGGCGGAGCGCCGTGGGCGACGGCAGGGGCGCGGCCTCGTCGGCCGCGGCGAGGTCCAGGAGGTTGTGGCAGGAGAGCGAAGGCATCGCCCCCTCCTCCCTCCTCCTAGTGCCTATCTGTGGGCGGCGGCGGCGGCGGCGGCGGCGCAGGGGTGGAGGCTACGGCGATGGCGCATGAAGAGGCGAGAAGAGACGCGCGGCGACGAGGAGTGTGTTGGTCGGGTTCCGGTTCGCTCGGCGGGCGGAGACGGATGGCTGGATCGGTCACTTTCGCGGAACCGAAGCTTCTGGGGATAAGAACGGCGGAGGTGGTGGGTCTCGCTCTCGGCCGCGGAAGGAGGAGGAGAGGTGGTATAATAAATATAAATATGGCAAGGCTGGTCCGGATTGATATGCGTGTGCGTGTGTCGACTCGTCGGAACGGACGGGGCGACCGGGGGGAGTTGAGTAGTAGGCGGCTCCGTATAGGGATGGGCCTTATCCACATTGTGCGATGATGAAATGACGGGACTGCCCCCGGGCGTGGGATGGTTGGATCGATCCGTGTCGCGCTCGCCTAACGGTTGGGTTTATCTACCCGTCTCTCTCGCACCGTATCCGCACGTCCAGTTCGTGTCGTCGCGGCCTCGCGCTTGCGCTACACCTCACCTCGCCTCACTTGCGGGCGGGATACCTGGAATGTTCTTGGGTTGCCTGGCTGGGCAGAAAACGAATTGTGATAGGCATAGGAAGAATTAGGTGCTTCGATAATTATCATGTACAGCTAGCTTGCGTGACATAAAACCATGCTAAGATTGGCTTCAAAACAACAATGAGGGCAAATACGGTCCAACTTTATTAGCCATACTGCTTTAAACGAGTGTTATTTATGGTTAAAAACTTACTACTCGATTGAGAAAGAGAAGAAAAACGCTTGCAGTTCTTCATTGCTCTTTATTGCACTGGTACGGCGGAGAATTTTGTATCGCCAAGCAATAAAACGGGACAATTCATCACTCCGAGAATTTCCGGAGTCCAACTTAAGAACGTGCCATGTCACACTGCCGAGGAATTTTCTACGCTGACAAGCGATAAGAACAATTTTGCATGGTACTCTAATTATAACGCATGACGAAGCGTTTATGGGCTGCCGGTTGCAATGTCACAAGTTCAGATCCTGTCATCCCTATCTATTAATTCTCTCTTCTTTATGGGTTGTAGTGGGGAGATCGATTACAGTGGTTATAACTTGAATTTGTGGATACTATATGGACGTGAGACACGTTAAAATAATTTTATTTTTTTGTTTTTGTTTTGTACGCACAGTTCACTTTGGTAGAATGCGGGTCTCCAAAACTCCATGTCGTAGGTTTAAATCCTACGGAGCGTGATTCCATATATATTAGGTCAAAACTAAAATTATTCAAACATTAACTAAATAGGCTCAAAACGTTTATCTCGTAAAGTACAACCAAACTGTATAATTAGTTTTTTAATTTCATCTATATCTGGTGCTTCTTGTATGTGCTGGCGTTTTAATGTGATAAAAAAATATTATTTTACACAGTAGAATTTGAAAAAAAAATTTAGACAACTAAACAAGGCCTTGGCCTTTGTCACAACATCTGATCATTCCTGGCTTGGCATTCCTGGCAAACCAATTACAGCAGTGCAAAAGGACCCTGGTGGTAACCGCGTCGAGCGCCATTCCTGGCTGCGGACGCTGGTGTGTGCTGTGCTGCACAATGCCGCTCGGCGCGTTCCCACGGTCGCCGGCGACCGTCGCACCACGCACCGCCGCACCGGAGACCGTCAAGTGCCGGTCACCGTCACCCGCGACAGGATAAGCTCGCTCTCCCAGAGCCTCCCCCGCTTTCTCGCTCTCGCCCCCGCGCGTGCCGCGGGCCACCACGGCCACAGCCTGGGCGCAGCTGATGACCGGTGCAAAGCCGGAGCCCAATCCGACGCCGCCACGTGACGGTGCCCCCCCCCCCCCCCCCCCCCCCCCCCCTCCTCACGTGGACTCCTGCCCGGAGCCACGCCCTCGCGGGGCCCGCCTCGGTGGCAGCTGGACGTTGGCGGCCGCGCCACGCGGGAGCTGGAGCCGGACCGGAGCGCGTCGCCGCACGCGGCACGCGGGCCTCTCGTCTCGCGCGCCCCTTCGCGGTTTGCATCGCCGAGTTGCCGACTTCGGCAGGAAGAAATGCCGTGGCTAGGGGCGCAGCCGCGCAGCGCATCACCGTTCACTGGCTTTGGAATGAGCTGCACCTGCACGCTGCACTCTTTGCCTCTTGAGGGGTCAGACGAGTATGCATGCCTATCACAACGTCTCGGACTTTTCCAGGAAGAAGTAGCGGTGGTGCGTTCCGTGCGCATAGAGAATATCTGAAAAATATAGCTACGGCAACCAAATACTTGTCGGAATGATTCGTTGTCTTTCAAAAATTTATAAACCGTGAAATATTTTATAAACTATGATTTTAATTATCGCTTGATTTTTCAAACAAAACTTGCAACCTCTCACATTTATTTTGCCAAATTTATGAAAAAATATCTAAATCTTTGGCTTACCAAATACGTATTTGGCATTGTAAAATTTATCCGCGAACCAATCATTGTTAAAGTCAGATGAATATGTATTTTTCGTTTTCATCAACGAATAAAATACGTAGTACTTGTGCTTGTATACGCACGCATACTCACGTTGCCACGTCTCTGGATACATACTTGACGTGGTGGGCCCCGGCGCAACCGCCACCCAACGTACAGCCGCTACCTCGTACGTATGCACGACACGTCACGGTCGCACCAGGTTGACGTAAGCCATGCCGTGTCAGGATGCCGCCGTCCTGGGCCAACTCGCGACCGCAACACGCCACGTGCCCACTACGCTCACACGCCGGCCCCCCCTGCGTGTCTACATCGGGGCAATCGCGCGTTATTTTGGATCCACAATTTTATTTCACAGAAGGAAAAGTCTTCACATAAATAAATTCTCACACTACAGATATAAAAATGTGAAAGCATTAGAAAAGTATTTAATTTGGTTCGCTCATATGTTTTTATGGAAACATGTGGTGCTAAGCTATAAGGCTCTCTGATAATATCCATACACAGTATTTAAACAACTCCACCCCAGCGTTCCATGTCCTGAATGTCTTTTTTTGGGGGGTAATAGTCCATGCCTAAAAGTCGTGTTGTAAGAGCTCCCGGAAAGTCTGTGACTCTGAATTTATGTACAAAAAAGTTGTATTGTTACTTATATAATATCATGTGCAACAAATGATATGTTTCAGTGTTTTAAACTACAACTCCAAAAAAAATATGTTGACCTTTAGAGCTAGGTGTTTGTAGCTCTAAGTAATTGTAGATTTGAAGCTTGGAGCTACATTGTGAGCATTTAATTATATGAATATTGTTTGTTCATACACTATGAATAAAATTAATTTGATCTTTAGAGCTGGATATTTGTGGCCTCAAGGAGCTGTAACCACTACTGCTTTTGCACGAAGAAAACGAGCAGCTCGACATACGATACATGTACGTATAGATGGACAACCAAGTAGGCCCATGGTCCATGAAGAACTTGTGTGGCTGCGCCAGCCAAGCCCAAAGCCATGTTGAATTTATACCTTTCGAAAAATTTCGAAAACGGAAAAGAATCGAGGACATCCTGAATCAAATCCTTCGTTGGGTCCTACCCGGACATGAAAAGAGCAAAAAAAAAAAAAGAAGACGAAGAAATGTTAGAAAAGAAGACAGAGAGAGACGGTCTGGCAATGGCATTTACATCACGGACCGTTCCGCGCCCATTTTGATACTATCCAACCGATATCCTGCTGCCTTGTGGAGGAGGACAGCAGAGGAGAGGAGAAGAGGCCAACGACGGTAGGCATGGGACCCCTCGCAAAAGCACGAGAAAAAGAAACCGATGGCGCAGCACGCGCTGGGCGACTGGGGCTGGGCGTCGTCCCCAACTTATCCATCCACCGTCCCCTCTCCGTTCCGTTCCGTTGCCGGGTTTGCTGCATTCGTCTCGTGGCCCCCATAAACAACCCACCCCGGCTGCTAATCGCCATGATTAGAAACAGGAGTATCAGCAGTAGCATGGCCCGCCGCCGTACGGACGCACTGCATTTCCCAAGCCAGCAACTTGCCGATCCTAGGCCTCGTTAGATCCCATAATTTAGCCATTAAATTTACTAAGTAGAATTTTCTATTTTCTATCACATTAAAATATCGGCATATGCATAGAGTACTAAATGTAAATAAAATTAAAAACTAATTACACAGTTTTATTGTATTTTACGAGATAAATATTTTAAACCTAATTAGTCAAAGTTTAAATAATTTTTATAAATACAAATAAAATGCTACATAAATTCCGCTACAAGAATTCTAATGCCAATTTTAGAATTTAAACAAGTCCCTGCTATTCCTAGCCCCCGGCTAGCCTATAGCTGTGCGCCTGTGGGCTGTACGCGGGGGATGCCACTGCCATTGCCATCGTCCTCCGTCCTGCCTCCCCTCCACAACTGTCCTGCCGTGTACTCTACCGCCTGATCCATATTACTGGCTGCAACTTGCACGTCGTTCCAGCTCCGCTTGCTCGTCTTGTTTAGATCATCGAATTGACGCTGAATTTTGTTTGTATTTGATAAAATTATTTAAATTTTGATTAATTAAGCTTAAAATATTCGTCTCGTAAAGTATAACAAAACTGTGTAATTAGTTTTTATTTCATCTATATTTAGTACTCTATACATGTATCGTATTTTGATGTGACGAAGAATAGTAAATCTGTATAGTAAATTTAGTGGCTAAATTTGGTGAACTAAACCAGGCCGCAATGACAATGACGCCCGTGCTGTGGCTGCCAGAGTGGCAAATCCAATCTTAACAACCGCTGCTGGGGCGCGTCCACTCCATCTAGCAATCCAAATCCTTGATCTGCGAGTAAATAATCAAAGCACGGCATGGAGATGGACCTGCCTGCAAAAGGCAATCCTAGGACGACCAGGATATCATTTTCAAAGCGCTGCAATTTGCATGCTAGGGGCGATCAACTTTCGGGGATTACTCTAATGCTGGGAGAGAGAAGAGTACGACCTCTTCACCGACGGAGGATGTGGTGGCCTCGGTGATCGAGTTAGGTATGAGAGGAAAATGAAAAATCTCGGTTGCAGCTCAACAATCAACAGCAATGTCGACGCGGGATTTGCCCGCAACGTGAAGGACATGTCCATTTTTAAAACTAACAAACCTTGGAAAGTAGTAGTAGGTAGATCTTAATTAGGTCGATCATCTACTCCACGCAGGTAAATTAACTACTCCTACGAAGCAGACACGCCGTACGGTCGATCGGATTCATTAAGCAGTGCAAGTAATCTCTCCGGACAAGGCTATACTTATTACTTTCACACTAGGCATGTGAGCGCGCACTACTAGTCTACTACCCCTACTAATTTTTACAGTACCTATTGTGTTTTATTTTAGTATTGCACACAGCATTTGCCATTTCGAAATTAAACAGCGGCTGAACCGAGTGCATCCACTGTTTAAAAAACAAGAAGGGGAAGCAAGGAGGATGCGCACTCAGTTAGATATGATGAAAGCTTATGACAGAGTTGAATAGAGGTACTTGAAAGAGATCATGCAAGCACTAGGTTTTTCCTGAAAGATGGATTTCGCTGGTGATGAAGTGTGTTACTTCCGTCTCCTTCTCTGTTCGTGCCAATGGGATATTTTCAGAGGAGTTCAAACCCTCGAGAGGATTACGATAAGGAGACCCAATCTCGCTTTCTCCTTTGCTCGGAGGGACTGTCCAGTATGCTCAAAAATATTGGACCGCTTTATGTGTTGAGGGGTGTGAGGGTCAGCAGACGATCGCCGTGGATCTCACATCTTTTATTTGCTGATGATTGCATGATTTCACCCAGGCGTCTAAGAAAGGTGCCGAGAGGGTGGCAAAAATCCTAGATGACTACAATCGGGGGTCAGGCCAGCTTGTCAATAAACAGAAGTCGGCCATCTTCTTCAGCCCCAACTATGATCAGGCAAGCAAAGAGGAGGTTCATAACAGTTTGCAAATTGTTACCGAAGCTCTAGGTGAAAGATATTTGGGTTTTACCTACTACTGCGGAGAGAGGAGCGGCAGATGTGTTCAACTACGTGCCATCCAGAGTTCGCGGTATGGGGGGGGGCTGGGCGGAGAAGGGGCTCAGCTGTGCGGCCCGGGAGGTGCTCCTGAATGCGAATGTGCGGTCTATACCCACATACCCAATGTCATGTTTCAAGTTGTCACCGGCGGTCTGTCAGAAACTCACCATGATGGTATCCAATTCCTGGTGGGGTAGCTCGCTGGACAACCACAAACTGCATTGGCTAGGGTGGGAGAAAATGACAAGGTCAAAGAAAGATGGTGGTTTGGGGTTCAGAGACTCTGCTCTCTTTAATAAAGCAATGCTTGGTAAACAAGGATGACGGTTGATATCAAGGCCCGAGTCGTTGTGTGCACAGATGCTCAAGGGGAAGTATTATCCAAATTGTAACTTCCTCTTGGCCACCAAAAAGCGGCGGAGCTCGGCCACATGGAAAGCTATTTTGGATGGTAAAGATGTACTGACCAGGTGGATGATCAGGATAATCGGCCCAGGGGATGTAAGCATATGGGAGGAGAACTGGATACCTGGTCTCCGCTCTATGAAACCATTGGTCAGAATGGAGGGGGTAACGGCTGAATGGGTGCATGATTTGTTTGTGCCTGGAACTCGAGTGTGGGACGAGGATGTTGTTTGCAAGTCCTTTATGTCCATTGAGGCTGCAGAGGCCTTGGAGATCAAAGTCAGCACAAGGTTAGATGAGGATATGCTAGCATGGGATTTTGAGAACCACAGTGTCTGTTCGGTTCGCTCAGCCTACAAAATGCTGAAATAAGAGCAGATGGAGAAGGCTATGGCTACGGGTGGAGAGACTTCAAGTTCAAGGGATGCAACCTTTTGGGCGTCACTATGGAAGCTTGAGGTACCACCGAAGGTTCGTGTTTTCTGGTGAAGAGTTCTCCATAATGCCCTACCATCCAAAGCCGAACTGAAAAGGAGACATATTGCAAAGGAGAGTCATTGCGAGATGTGCGGGGAAGATGATGAGACCTTATTTCATGTATTCTTCACCTGTCCAATCGCGAGGCGCTTTTGGCAAGAGGTAAAGAAGATTATGGGGGTGTCTATTCTAGAGATGGGGGTGTCTATTCTAGAGATGCACCCATGCACTTGGGCGCAAGACATCATGCAGCTGGAGACCTGCCCACGAGAGTCGCAGCCTGTTGTCATTGGAGGAGCTTGGGCGCTCTGGACCGGCCGCAATGCATGCCGGCATGGGCGCAAAGCGTGGGATCCAGGTGCCTCTGCCCGGTTCATTTCGAGACTGATGGAGGACCTGACATCGCTGAAACAACCGAGCAATCCCCCGCAACAACGGCCTATGGTGATTTGGGAGAAACCTCGCACGGGCTGGTACAAAGTTAACACCGATGCGAGCTTTGATCAGGAGGCCTTTACCAGCAGTGCTGGGGTGGTGATCCGGGACCATGAAGGCCTGGTAGTAGGGGCGGTAGTAAGGTGGTTTGATGACATTCCAGACGCTGTAACGGCAGAGGCCATTGCGGCAAGGGAGGGACTTGAATTGGCTGTAGAGCTAGGACCGGAGAGTGTAACGCTGGAAGTTGAATGTCAGGGGCTCTCCATTCCGTTGAAGCGCTCCGACTCATCTACGTCCTCAATAGGAGGTTTGTGTTTTGATATAATAGAGCTTGGCAAGGATTTTCAGGAGTTTTGTATTAGCTGGATTCGTAGAGGGACGAACTCGGTGGCGCACTTCTGTGCAATTACTGTTTTGGCCATCGATCGGTGTTTCTTTTGGGTTGATAGTGTCCCGAGATGGCTAGTTAATCTAGCGTTCATCGATTGTAATCTTGTCACGGATTAATGAAAGCTCTATTATAAAAATAAAACCGTCCAGAGACCACGCACTTGTAGACGCGTTAATGCCGCTCAGCCTTCGAATGCTGAACCGGTTTTACATTCTGATCGGTTCCGTCTTGACGGCAAATGTAAAATTGACAGGGTAAACGGTCGTGACTTTTTCAGAAGCAACAACGCGTCAACGGCGCCACACGGCCACGGCACCATGTCGTCACAGTGCACATCAGATGCATTCACTCGCCTCGATCGCCGCCGTATCAGCCGAGACGGAGACCGTCGTCGCTGGCTCGCTGCCCTCCGGCCGATCGAGGTCTTGTCGATCGATATCTTCATCCAGATTTCCAGATCCACGCATCTATCTATCGCCTTCGACGACGGACCCTCGCGGAGTCGCGGGTGTGGCTCCAAGACTCTCCTGCCTCGATCGCACCCGCACGAGAAAATCAACCCCGGCCGGCGGCGCTTCAACGAAGCGCGCGTACTACGTCCTCGTGTGCATATGCCCCCGTGCCGGGAAACCGCCGGGCCGCCGCCGTGCGTGCGTGCCCGCAGCCATCGCGATGCCGTGGGCGTCACGGCCGGCCCGGGCCGAGCCGAGAAGTCAGCGGCGGCACGGGGACGACGCGCGCGGGATTTCCATTTCCAGGCTCGTGAGCTTGCTCGGTCCACGAGGAAACTTGGTGCGAGGCGGCCACTGCTGCTGCCTTGGCCCTGCCCCTTACCTGCCGCGCGGCATCCTGTGGTTCGGTCGGATGGATGGATAGAGGTGCGGTTGGTCATTGGAACGGCACTGATGACTGGTGCACGGGAGCCCAATGGCGGACTGCTGGTCACCCACGTGTAAAGTGAGGCGAACAACTTCGGGCAGGGCAGCGACCAAAACCTCTCGTGTCCCTGAGGTGCAGCATTATCTCCAAAATCTCTCGTGTTCCTGAGGTGCAGCATTATCTGTGCTTTTTCTTTAGTTCTTTCCAAACTGGACTGGCACATTAGTGCGCATTTTCTTTGAATTCAATCATCTGCTTGCAACGAACCGGAAGCAGCGAGCGAGCGACACGGTAGATTTCCGAGGGGGCCCTACGCGCGCGAACATGTTAGAAAAGGATGACACTTCCAGGAGTCGAGACCGACAAACTTTTTCGCCAGCACTCGAACGTGTTGGATTGTAACAAGGCCAGGTGTCTCCTGGTACGGTATCAACGAGAATGAACGCACCGGAGCGGCCGCCCTCACAGTGCGCCGAAAAGCTCGACGTTCTGCACCCCACTGCACGTCCTGCAAGCACACAGCAGTATTACAGCACAGCCGTGATGCCTCCAGGACGCGAGAGAAAGCAACGGCTCGACGCTTCCGGCCCGCCGGTTTATGCACGCGTCAGACACTGCGTTCTCACAAGCACGGAAGCACTCAGCAGCTTGCAGCGCACTCCGTCGATGCAATGCACGCATGGTTCTTGCCTTGGACTCCACCCCATGCCATGTCGCGCCCATGCCGGGCAGGAGGGCGGCACGCTCGTTTTGAGTATTGACCCTGGGCGCGCCGCGCGCTCTGTCATGCTCCGGCGCGCCATGTGCTGCTTTGTGCTTTCCCGTGCCCGCCGAAATGCTTGACGCCCTCGCCATCCATCGCCTCGGGGCACCGGACGGCGCCGCCGCCGCGTTCTGGAGCAGAGCTTGGGCCCCGTCCGTCCCCGACGTTTTGCGTGCCGACACGCGGTGACACTGCCGGGCGGGAGCGGCAACCTATGTGGGCAAGCAGCCCGACGACACAGCGGGCACGCGCCAACCGATCGGTCAACCGCTCGTGCCGAGCTGCGCTGCGTTCCACTTCCACGGCGCGGTGGCAGGACGGACAGCCGTCCCGGTCTCGGTTTCCTCCAACCTCAGGCGTGAAAACCCCAGCGAAATCACCCCGTCTGATCGAGAGAGCCCGACCGCACGCAACTACTGCTGCTGCGGCGGCGGCGTGTGCTAAAACGAAAAATAGAATATCCCAAAGCTAATCGGTGGTCAAATGATTGGTCGCATCCGATGCCGGGGATAAAGATGATCAGGCAGGCCGGTCTCATTCTGAACCACTGTCTAGACCGGCAAGGGACTCCGAGGATAACGAGGATGTGTGCAGCGTGCTGCAGCAGTTGGGGGAGGGGCGGGTACAATACCAGTGGATACGGGCTGGTTTTGCTTTCTTGCAGATTTCCGGGTCACGGCAAGATCTTTGCCGTGATTGTTCGGGTTTGACTTGGACGTCCTGCCTGCTGCTAGCTTAAACTAATGAGCATGCGGTTAAAAGGCAAGGAAGGCAGCATTATGTGATGTCCCTCGATCTTCTTCTTCTAGTGGAAGCAATTTGCATGTCCTGGCAGACAAGTGGATCGATCGGATTTGATCGAGGATGATGCGAGTTCAGAGGACCTTGCTAGCACGGCAGGCAGCCGGCCGGCAGTGACCTTTGGCTTGGGGGAAGATGAGGGTTTGGCGGCAGTTAGGCAGGTCATGTTCCGGGCATTTTGGCACCATTTTTGGGCCATGGAAAACGCTTAGCGCCGAACACGTACACCCCCATATATCCCGGCGGTAGATAGATATATATCGCTTCTTTCCATGGAATTTCTGAATATATCACTTTAGTAGTGCCAACGTGGGGCAACGGCTGCGTCCGCGTGACCTTATCTTCACACCTTGTGCTAATCTGATGCCAGTGCTACATGTTAGTACAGCGACTAGTTATGTATATCCGCGACGCCGTACAGCGTTGCAACTTGCAACGTTGAAAATGGAAATAGCTGCAGGTAAGGAATGGTCGTCGATGGAACTCCATCCACCCACCACCCGTCATCCTAGGACTAATCACAGTATTCTCGAAGCTGAATAATGCTACCAAAACAGAAGCGGAGAAAACGTCGTCTCAACAACATAGTATTGAGCATCCACAATTTGACGTGTATGTGCCTATAGGACTAACGTCAGAACCACCATCTCCTTTTTATGTGCACGAAGAAAGCATCAATGCCGCATGAGAAACATAGAGATACTTTTGGAGAAAGTCTACTTAGCCCTCCAACCTATTAAGGATAGTCTACTTCACCTCCTAATGGTCTAATTTACCCCATAAATTTTTTAAAACCGTCTATTTTACTCCTTAGGCGGTTTTTTATGGTGGTTTTGTTACAGTAAAATCAGTTTTGTATTTTTATTTATTTTCGATGAGTAATTATATATCATAGAAAAATTATAAAATAAAAATCTAACTTTATTAGACCCCATATGAGTAGATTTACACAGTAAACACATAATATAATGTGCTTTAGTATAAAGTTTTTGCTCCAAAAGATTTAAAATTTGTTCCCCGTAAAAGCTACAACAAAAACTTTGTTGATGGAGGGGAGGGGGTTGGGGGTTAAGTAGACTTTTAGTTTCTCCACATGGGTGAAAGTAGATGACTTGGTGCCAAGTGCCAACTCAGTATCGTTTGCCATAGAACTGGGAGCTGCCTTCTGGTGAGAAACAGAATCCGTAGCTATGCTGTGTGATCTTGCACGCAAGGCAACCACTGCCGGTCTATATTATATTATTGTTATGGTCATGTAATTTCCATTCTATCGTCCCCTTCTGTACAGTACATACATTACATTAATCAATGTACATACGTACATACATCATGCACCTACACCTGCACGGTACACACCACATGGTGAATTGACACGCACGACCATTCCTGCCAGGGGCCTGCAGGAGGTTCACATGGCCGCTGCAAATGCAAGCGCTGTCGCGCCACAGTGTTTTGGATTAAAATAGTACTGTAGGCCCGTTCTGAAATCATTTGGTACGCAGGACGGGAGACAAGACCCGGTGCGACGTGTGCGTTCCCGGCACGACAGAGCTACTACCAGCGCAGGGCGCACAGCTGACGCCGCCCTCCGCCGGAATCGTGGAAAAGGATAGTACGGCTCCGGTATTTTTCTGTTATTTTTGCCAGTAACTTCGATGTCGTCCATGGCCACGGTGCCCCCGCGCTGCACGCCACAGCTCACCCCATACGAGTACGCAGAGGAACCTGGACCTCGGTCTTCACAGCTCATCCCCTTGCTACAGCGAGGATAAGGACCGGACAAGAAGCGACGCAGAGCGAGACAAGAGAAGCTGTGAAGACCGATGGATGGAGAGAAGCTGTGAAGACCGATGGATGGATCGAGCATACGCACACGCACACGCACACGCATACGCATGCGTGTTTCTTCAATGGTGTGCGTGGTGTCCAGAATTCCCGGGAAATGCTGGCGGAGAGAGATTCTTCTTGTGCGCGTGCGTGACGATCGTGATGGAGGACATGTGTGAATGAACACAGATAAATGAAATTACGCTTTCATCTTATTTAATAAATATTGTCCGATCGTGGACCTCCAACTAGGCTCAAAAGATTCATCTCGTGATTTTAAACTAAACTGTGTAATTAATTATTTTTTTATCTATATTTAATGCTTTATACAAGCAGCTAAATATTGATGTGATGGAGAGAGAGTGAAAAATTATAACTTTTGGATGAATCTAAACATGGCCGAGTAGTAGTATAATAAGGAGAAAAAGCATGTTTGGGCTGCAGAAGTAAGCCGACGTGGTCGTGCACCCGGCGGGATCCAGGGAAGGGAGACGTGTCGCGCTCTCTCGCGCGCGCCATTCGTCCGTCGACTGGACATGGATAGCCATCCAACCGCCCATGCGGCTGCGTCTCGGGCTCGCTCTCGGCGTCTGCGTGTCTTCTCCGTCCATTATTATGCAGAGCTGACCGCGCGGCCAATGCGTCATTTGTCTCGTTGGCTGACAATTGACATGGGCTCCCGTCCGCCGCGGAAGGTCATTTGTGTGCGCCTGATAAGTGGTTAGTTAGTACTACTATAATTAGATAGAACAGATGGGGTGCTACTGGGACACCACACCACCACGGCAACCTTAACTCCAACTCCAAGCCAGCGACAGCGACGTCTTTTCCCGGCTCGTTCGTGGTTAGTACGTCGTACGTACCTGACCAGTGATCAAAACCGAACGCGAGGAAGGGCGGCAGGCAGGGCGGGTGTCCCTGCACTGCACGAACTAGGTGACCTTTCAACACGGTCCTTGCTGGGGCCGTTGGGCACAGGAGTCCGTCCCTACGCTAAAGGTCGCTAGCGCCGGATGCCCCGTGCCCGGATGCGAATCGAATGGAGGACCGCGAGGTTTTTCTGCGGGGGAAGCAAGTACAATGGCCAACCACCGCCGCCGGGAGCCCCGGGACGGACGTGGAAATGCCAATCGGACGACGTTGGGTCCGTGGTTCGTACTAGACGTTAGGTGCGGGGAGGTACATCGCACTGTTGCTTGGTGCCTTATCCGATTTCTAGATTCTAGAAGGGGGAGCTGGTTGGCGGATTGGGTTAGGAGAGAGAGGATGACGGGGTTGTTAATTGTTAGCGATCCTCTCATGATTAAGGAAGAATAGGACAGAGGCCGGTGCCGTGGTACTCGTTAGTAGTTGAGATTGAGCACAGTGGTATACACGGCAGGGGCAGTGGAGCGTCGCTGTGATGGTGCCATTCTCTGCGCCATAATGGTTTGTGATGGTCCGGCGGTCAGGGGCACAGCCATACAGACAGCACATGATCAGTTTCTTTTGGAGCTTCTTTTAAGAGAGATGAGCAGCAGAGAGATTTCTGTATGCTGTTGCATTTTCGACTTGGTGGGCCGTTGGGTCATGCTATTCGTCAGTCCATAAGGCCGCTGATATTGTAATTCAGTCATATAAAGGCCAAGTCCAAAAGGCCTCTTCTCTCAAAGAAAGGATGGCACCGGAAATGGAAATTAGCATTCCATGAGAAGTATCAGTTTCATCATAAAAAGAAAGAAAGAGTAAGC
The DNA here is from genome assembly GCA_023333625.1 of Bothriochloa decipiens. Taxonomy (NCBI): domain Eukaryota; kingdom Viridiplantae; phylum Streptophyta; class Magnoliopsida; order Poales; family Poaceae; genus Bothriochloa; species Bothriochloa decipiens. The sequence goes on along the minus strand of CM041635.1, from coordinate 56,087,840 downwards.
ATCAGGACTAGAACTACAGTCTCAAATCATAAGCATCAGTGATATTAAAAGTAGGACTAGAACCAGAGTCTCAAATCAACATTACTCTGCCTGTACACCATCCATACATGTCATCCAACAAACATACTAGACATACCATTTTACTGAGGCACTACAAATGACCACACACACGAACCGGTTCTTTCCGGAAGCAACCTCGATCAGCTCTCTACCAAGAAAACACTACAGCAAACCGACCAACCAAGCCATCTAGAAAACGAACAAGAACCTGCAACTACTCAAACTACTTTGCATAGAGGGGAAAGAAGAGCTTTGGAGTCAGCGTCGATTGGCAATGCTGAATGAGCTGACCTTCATTGGTGTGGCGACAACAAGCGGAGCTTCTGGAGAGTCACTGCTTGCAAACTTCTCATGCATGAATCGGCTGTCGACAATTGATTGATCCTTGAGGACAACCTTGTAGCAGTAGCAGCTCTTGAGGCCCTGCTGATCATGGTAGCACTCATGGTGGCTGTCCTTGACTTGTTGGAAATTCCAAATGACACTGAATTTGCCCACAGTAGCCACAAGGTGCTTTTCCTGCCTCCCATTCTCTGTTACCTGATGAAATCAATTCAATGCAGAGGAACAGATATCAGAACAAATTCTGAACTATATTGAAGCATCAAGGAACATACGATTCATAATTAGAAGCCAATTTACTAGAAACAATCACAATAAAGCAAAGTATTGCAATGCAAACGCAGATTAGCGCACTCAACTGTTATAATATTCTAACATTACTGGAACTGCAAGTTACCATTACAGGCAATGAGAAGTGTTTGGTGAGATTCCTGGGTAGTCAATTTAAGAAAATAACAATCGCTACTTCTCCATTCATTCCAAATTGTAAGTCACCTTGGCCTTCCTAGATACATAGTTTTACATAGATTTTACTATGTATCTTAGAGTCTAGACATGTGCACAGTGATGCAAATGCATATAATTTGAAACAGAGGAAGTGCATATAATTTTTGCAATGCAAATGCACATGACTGCACTTAGCTGCAGTTGCAACATTACTACTCCGCAATAAGTTGAAACTGCAAACTACCATTACAGTCCTACTCTGCAATAAGTGTCCAAGGAATATATGCAATATATGTAAAAGTGGCCTTTCAGCAAGGTTATTTTCGCCTTCTGAAGGTGCGCAAAACACACAGTCAAAATAATGTGCAAAAAATAATCACTTTATACTAGTTGTTACCACTTTATATAGAACAAAGTGTGAACAAGCTATTTCCCCTGTGAACTGTCATTTAATTGGCAGAGTTGCATCTTCTGTCAATAATTCCATTATGGCTACAGCATGTGTACTAATCAACAGCACTTATTATGCATACAAAACACTTGCAGATATTAGTTAGTGCAACAATGAACTGTTACTACAACCAGGATCAGATAAATCTTATCATGCATATCTGAATTAGCATTCCATTTAATTTGACTAGATTAGCAATAGGGGCATCATTATTATGTCCTCAGAACAGGAGATTTGAACTTACCCATGAGAATTGCCCACCATGGAATCTGTTTTCAGTCCCAGCTAAAATAGAATCAAGTGGCGTGAGCTTGAGCAGCCTTGGTGCAGCAATCCGATTCCCCATCCGCCCACTAAAACCGGTTTTTTCCTTCCCATCTTTATCCTTGAAGATGGTGCAGATCAGGATCAAGTATGTGTCAGTTGTGCCCAAAATCCATTTCCCATCATAGGTAACATCAACATGTGTAATAGGGGATCCAAGCCCTGGGAATGCTGTCTTCGCCATACGCATTGAGCTCTTAGAATAGAGCCTGATCTTGCCATCCACAGAACCAACAACTATGGATCCATCCCCAGTAGTTGCGAAGCACTGGAAGTTGGTGCCCCTCGAGAACTGATGGCCCTGTGACCAGTTCAGCACCGGTGACTCTGATGAGCTACCGACGGTCTGCACCCTGCCTCTGGCGTCGCGCATATCCCACCTGCACAATCTGTTATCATCCAGGCCCAAGAATGTCGACCCGGAGGGTTCCAACTGCGCCCCCTTGCTGTCATTGGCAATGTCTCGCATTGCGATATCAGTTCCATCCTTCTCAAACCGCCACTCAGCGACAACCTTGCCAGTCTCGATATCGACATGGTGCACACCATTGGAACGCAGAGCCTCTCCTGGGCTCATCAGCAGCATGTTGGTCTCTCCGCGCATCAGCAGCGCCTTCTTCGGCGTGGAATAGGCGTTCCCACAGGCGCCACGGCCTCCCGAGATCCTCACCGATGCACCCTTCCCGTGCAAGCCATGGCGGAAGTTCTTGACCACCTGTATCCCGGCGCCGCCGACCAAGAAGCTGTTATCAAGGGCCCCAAGCGCGAGGCTCTGGATGCTGTCGCCGTCGCCGGCCTCCTCCTCGAACTCCTCAAGCAGATCCCTCGCTGGTGCGGCGGCGGGAGGGGTGAGGCTTTCCTCCGCGTCGGCCCAAACAGCGTCGTCGGCCTCGGCGGGCCGCGCCCACGCGGCGAAGTCGGCGCCGAACACCTCCTTCCGCCCCTCGTCCGTGGCCTCGACCCCGTACGTGTTCTCGAACAGGCAACGCTCGTACTCCACCCTGAACCGGCGTAATTCGGCGTCGGTGGGCAGCCGCAGGGCCCATACGGAGCCGCTGGCGGCGAAGTCGGCGCGGCGCTGGGCGGGGATCGTCTTGAGCTGGAGCGCCGAGTCCACGAGCGCGGAGACCCGCGGCCCCGGCCCGACCTCAAGGAACCACCTGGGGGAGGAATCGTCGTCGCTCGACTTGTCGACGAAAGCGTAGGTCGCGTGGCGCTCGGCGGGCACCCAGTGCGCGGAGGGCGAGGCCCCGCCGACGTGCAGGTAGAGCTTGGCGGAGGTGGGACGCTGGTACTTGAGATCCAGTGACCTGAGCTTGGCGTCGATGGCCTCAAGTGACGAAGGCGTGGCGGCGCGGAGGAGGTCGTCATCGCGCTGCCCCGCGCTCGCGGCGGCCTCCGCGACGGGCGATCGGGCCTCGTAGTCGTCCTCGTACTCCTCCTCTTCGTCGGAGGAGGTGAGGTCGATGTCCTCGCGGCTGTGGGAGCCGCCCATGGTGGTTGCGGCGGAGGGGAATTCGAGGGCTCGGGGGTTGCGAGACGGGCGACGAGGGTTTGCGGTGAAGGGGAATTCGAGGGCTCGGGAGTTGCGAGACGGGCGACGAGGGGTGCGGTGCGGGAGAGGAGATAGTGAATTGGTGATGGATGCGGGAAAATTTAGGTCACAGCGGCGGGGAAATTTGGGGGTACGCTGCGGGAGCGTGGACGTGGGGGCGGGGAGGGCAGGGGATTGGTGGTCGGTGCGTATGGCGGACGCGACGCGCCCCCACGGGTCGGGGACGCCGAGGCCGACGAGGTTCCTTCGCGAAGGGGCGAAGCGAACGGTGGCCGTTGGGCCCAGGCCTGGCGAAAGCTCAATTGGGCCGAGGAACCATGAGGCCCGCGTGACTGCGTGAGCGTGCGACTCGCCTTACCCCAGGCTATATGGGCTACTCGGCCAACCCGCCGTGGAGTTTTTTTTATTTTTAATTTTTTTAAAAAAAATTTACAAAAGTAATTTTTTGTTTCGAAATATGACAGAACTAGTCACCTACGGTGGGCGTTATATGTGACGTGGCACAGAACCGGCCGCCGCCGGTGCCGGCTCTTGCGGGTGGCCCACCTGCGTCCAAAAAACGCCCACTGCGTGGGCGTTTTATGGTGGGGAGGGGGCCGTCTGCAAAAGTGCCCGCCTGCAAAATTACTGCCCCGCGGCCCGCCCGCAAAACAGCGGGCACTTTTGCAGGCGGCCCCCTCCCCACCAAAAAACGCCCACTGCGTGGGCGTTTTTTGGACGCAGGTGGGCCACCCGCAAGAGCCGGCACCGACGGCGGCCGGCTCTGTGCCACGTCACATATAACGCCCACTCTGTAGGCGACTAGTTCTGTCATATTCCGAAACCAAAAATTAATTTTGTAATTTTTTTTTAAAAAAATTAAAAATAAAAAAAATTTCCCGCCGTGTCTTCCTATCGCCTCCACACCTCCACACATAACCAGAAGCTTCGCAGTAAACGTGAAACAATCTGTCCAGCTGAAGAGGACGGTGGCCATTTATTCTTTTAAATGTAAAAAAGCAAAGGAATGTTGGCGGCTGATAGACCTGGAGCATGTGCGATCCACGCTTGTAGATTGTAGAACGGTAAAGGACACGGTCAAGATAATCTGGTGCCTTGATGCAGGGACTCAACTGTAGTTTTGGGTGTTGCTATGGCGATAGTGGTCAGCAAGAAATAAAGTTAACGCAGGAGAAAGAAGAGCCTCTGGATTAGAAATTTGCTCACTAATTGTCTATCATGTGAATGATTTCGAGAAGCTCAAAAAAACAAAGGGCCAGAAGGGAGTGAAGAGCACGTCAAAATGGGAACCTCCACCAGAAGATATGTATAAGATCAATATAGATGGATCATTCAAGACCAGTATACGGACCGGTGGATGGGTTTTTCGTTGCTCGAAATAACAACGGTGAGTTCCTGGAAAGGGGCTGTGAGAATTTAGAAAGAGTCACTAGTCCTTTGCAGGCAGAAGCACATGAGTTTACGTCGTGTGGCTGAACTAGGAATGAGCCAAATTATACTCGAAACAGATGCAATAAATTTACAGAAAGGCCTGACCTCAACAGAGCTAGACAGAAGTGTGGACGGATGCTTGTTCCGTCAGATCAGGAATTTCATTAGTGAGTCTTTTGTCTAATGCGTGATTCGGACATGTCCGAGATCATGTAACAAAGTGACTGATTGCCTATCATCATATGGGACGAGCGTTGTCCGCTCGGGTTAAGAGGTGTTTATGAAAGTCCTCGAATTTATAACCGTTCTTGTCTCTTACAATTTGCCTAGAGCCAATGGTTAATGGGAGATAAATCCTCCTAATCAAAAAAAAAAGAAAAAAAGCTTCGCTTCACTCTGTGTCCTCCGCCGCCGCCAGCGCCGCAGCCGTAGCTTCCGCGGGCCTGAACTTGGTGGTGCTACTGCACGCGACTGCTCTCATCTCGTTCCTGCGCAGGTATAACCAAGCTCTCGGATTCAGTCTCATGTCTGACTCCGCATCTGTGTTAGTCCCCCAAGGTTTTGGAACCCTAGGAGCTTAACTGTTGGTTGTGGTCTTGTGGACGCCATCTCCTCTCGGTCCGTGAGCTGGCCGCGCGCGATTTTGTGGTTTAGTTTAGTTAGTTTGATTCGGTGTTTCGATTGGTAACCCTTGTGTTTGAGTGGTCATACTGTGGTCCTCTCGTGCTTAGATTGGAGTTGTTGCGCGTTCGCGTCGAATTCGCCTGACGTTTATTGTTGTTATATGATGCGATTTATCATGCAATCGCCTGTTTCCCTGTTCCGTATGGCTGTTCCCCTGTTCCTTTGGGTCAACAGAGTTACCAATTTAGTATAGGGAATAGGGATCTAGTTTTGCTTGCAAGGATCAGAAATTGTTCAGTCCTCCAAATATGATTCCTACCACTCTGTTGTAAATTTGTGATGTGTCACATTATGCTGTAGCAGGAAAGCATCAGCTGCTACTCATTTTTGTTTAGAACATTGTTGAATTACGAATCTGGTTGGCTATTCATACTGGGAATTGTGGCAGGTGGTGTCTGTGTTATGTTCTGTGGGACATGTCTTGATTTCCGATACCCACATGTCTTGATTTCTGATACTCATCCCTCATCCTTAGGATCTTTTGAACATGAAAATTGCTTATAATGTGTTCTTTTGGTTAATTGTTTGGCAGTACTAATTTGAATTAACTCTATTTATCCTCTTGAGACTCGGTTCAGGATTTGTTGACAATGGCCCGTGTGTATGTTGGCAACTTGGATGCACGTGTGACTTCTGGGGAACTCGAAGATGAGTTCCGTGTGTTTGGAGTTCTGCGAAGGTCACTTCTTGTCAAACCTTATCCCGGTTTTGTATAGATATGTTTTCCCGGTTTTGTATAGATATGTTTTTATATTTTTTTCCTGTTTTCCCTTGAACCTTGAAGGCTTGGCAAACCAATGTAAGAACCTTGTCATTCATATGGTGATGAAAGCCAAGAGAATAGCTTTATGATGTTTTAATGATTTATTTATGAGCTCACTAACTTATTGGAGAGGGTGATAGTTCAGAACTTTAAGTTCACTTTGCTCGTATTCTTCATTGGATGTTTGTGTGGTTAACTTCCTTTCCCAGTTTGTTAAACTTGTTTTTCATTCACCGTGATATCTGACTTTTCAAGGGCTTCGGGTGCCGTATAAAAGTTATTGATTGCAGCAGTATAAAACTATGCAAATTTGATCACCCAACAATTTGTCCCAACAATTTGTATGCGGAGGTGCTTTGTAATGTTTATTTATGTCCATTGTGCATTCTCATCCAATTTTTAGATGGAGGTATGCAGTCATATGTATCTTCATGTTGGATCTAGTGAGATGGATAGGTTTTACTTGTTATGCCCTTCATGACTTATTTCTTTATGAGTGTGTTGTGTCACCTGGCGTCGTTCGCTAACTGTTGTTTTCAATGCAGTGTTTGGGTCGCACGTAAACCACCGGGCTTTGCATTTATTGATTTTGATGACAGGAGGGATGCAGAGGATGCTATTCGTGATCTAGATGGTATGTTAGCAGTGTGTTCATGTTGAACTTGTTTGAAGCTATACCTGGACACTGTTTAGTTTTATACTATAAAGAGAAATCCTGTGATTGTTTGAAAAGTTGTTCAATCAGGCATATATTAAGAGCTTGCTTCTATGTTGGTATTTTTTTGGGATGAATGGAGTAGCATTTTGTTTGCTCTGGATTTGCAATCTGTTACTGTTACTCCTTACTTTGCTCTTACATATTGCTGGCGTTAACTATACTTTGGTGCATGGTTTCCAAAATAGGTAAGAATGGATGGAGAGTTGAACTGTCTCGTAATTCCAGTGGTCGTGGTGGTCGTGATCGGTATGGTGGATCTGAGTCGAAGTGCTATGAGTGTGGTGAGACTGGGCACTTTGCACGTGAATGTCGTCTGCGCATTGGTTCTGGAGGTCTAGGCAGTGGAAGGCGTCGCAGCAGGAGCAGGAGCCGCAGCCGAAGCCCTAGATATCGCAGGAGTCCAAGCTATAGTAGAAGGTGACCTTTTTTTTTACTTTGTAGATTTCAGTTGTAAATTAACTATCAAATTTTATTGCTCAACCTTGAATGCTGCTTATATCTCTCTTTGGTAACTGATACTATATTCTTCTTTGATGCCCTTCTATTGTAGCAGTCTTTTATTATTCTTTCTTTTAATTACCTTGTACAAAAGCAGACTTATATTAACTACTCTGCTCGCAGGAGCTATAGCCCTCGTTATCGCTCTCCAAGGCGCCGTAGTCCTTCGCCAGCTCGTGGCCGCAGCTATAGCAGGTCGCCGTAGTTCAACTGCAACACATATGTATCTCCCTTGCTAATGGGTATGCGAATCAGTGACAATACAATTCTATGTTCCTAGACAGCTTTATAGAATACATATATCTCATATTGCCATGTGCTGTTTTGCAGAGGTAATGGTGGCAGGTACTGGTGTAGCAGGAGCTAGGCCTGAAGCCTGTGCCTGATTCTTCTGTGTGAGAACCCTTGGTTTTGCTGTCAGGAACAAATTTGGAACTGTCGTCAACTGGATGACTTCAGTTCAGGTTTAAAACCTTATCTAGCTTATTAATCGTGATTGTCTTGATTATACCATTAAAGAACTTTTAAGATTTGTATGTATTATGCCACTAAGACATATTACCTTTCTTCTCTGTGTTAAAAAGGCATGTTCTGCGTTCTGCTTAAACGACTCGGCCAACTACGGCTCTCAGTTGTAGTCTTCATGGTTTTGTTCCTCCATTCTTGGCACGTCCTTACCTGCAAACGAACGTCAACCTTCCATTACTATCTGCCTTCGATGTTTCATCATGAAATTCTTCACCAAAGATGTTTCTTCGTCACAAATTAGTAATATCCTTTTCCCCAATATAGTTAATCAGGTTTGAGTGTATTGAGCACTAACAAATGCAGCTCGCGAAAGTATGGCCCTCAATTTTCATCATAGAACAAGAGCAGCTATTTTAATTGCAGCACTCGCGTGAAAATAAATCTACTCTGCGTCTCTGCATGCTGGGGATTTGGGAGCGAATGAAGTGTGTGTGGGCTTCAGCTGCACCTAGTTGGGCATCCAAGCAACTTAGTCAGGATGACTTAAGCAAGAGGCGCAGCCTTCGACTGAACTTGTTGGTTTATTTCTTGTGGTTTTGATTCTTCACTTCTGTTCCTTGTGTTCTACCTTCATTGCACTGTATTGGTCGAAAAATGCTTCTGTCTGTGGTAAGTTATTCATGAATATGTTTTCGGAAGATAATAATTGTATTTCTATGTGAATACTCTCAGAAAGCATACACAGATTTGAGGTATAATATGCTTTTGGCAAATGATTTTTTTTCTAAAGATCATTGCAGTGTCCCCTATAGTCTTCTGCATCTGTGGAATAATGCTTTCGTATTGCTTTGCATTTTAATTGCATTTCTCCTTGTGGAATGATGATTTTTTCCTGTTGCTCTTGCATCACATTTGTGTGCCAGAGGATATGGTGCACTTGCATTTCTCCTTGTGGAATGATGAATTTTTCCTGTTGCTCTTGCATCACATTTGCGTGCCACAGAGGATATGGTGCACCAGTTTAATTTGGATCTTGTATTAGTCGGTCCTCGTTTCTGGTTGCTATAAATATGTCAAGTAGTCGGTATGTTGGAAGTATTTCGGCTGGTGCGGCCTGAGTAAATTCATGGAACGCTTGCTTATTTTGATGGCACACAATTGTTTTGCTTTGAAATGTTTGAGGCAACTGTATATATATTGTAATCGTGGCTGTTTTGGCATTTTCTATGGCTCCCTTAGAGGGTACTGTTAGGCGTGAGATGCATTTTCTGTTCTAGAGAAGCACCATGTTATGCTGTTGCCGTATTGAACATGTTCATAGTTTTACACCAGGTTCCTGATTATTAATTGTCACCATTTCGTTGTGCTAGTTTCGTCCTATAGAATACAACAAGTTTAATTGTCACCATTTCGCTGTGCTAGTTTCATCCTAAATATATGTGATGTGTGATTATCTGTGAAATACAACAAGTTATGCTGGACCAGCTTGAAGGTCTACAGCTGGTTGCCCTTTCGAAATTGTGCGCTGAAAATTGCACATTTTCCCAGCATGCAACCGAAAACAAATGTGAGCAACTTATTTGTCTGAGCTTAGCTTTGGCTTATGACTAGTTATAAGTTACCACGAACATTACTTTACTCCTTGTAAAATGAATTCGTCTTTTTCGTGCATTTTAGTCTTGCCTCTTGACGACTGGCTATCATAATATCACGTTGAAAGACAAATCCATTGTATATAGCCATATAGGTGACTTTTTTTTTTAGAATAGCCATATAGGTGACTTGGTGAGCATAAACGAAACATGTTCTGGATACATTCACAGTTCTATCGAGCCCAAGATCTTTTTTTGCCCAACTAATACGTGCCCACCCTTTGTACTCACTTCCAGCCTTTGTACCTACTAGTGGCAAAGCGCGCGGTTTCACGCGTGTGAACGCCCCTGTCTAGTCTATTCTTTTATGGATAGGGCATGCTGGGTATGCTTGGTTATAGGAACTTATGATTTAAAAGCAACAAAGTCTATTGTTAACGATGAGACACACATGTAGGCAACTTCCATAAAATTGTACATGACATACGTTTGCATTAGATATTACATAGGTTGAAATATAGACCAGCCTGAGTTAGATTATATACACAATAGCGGGTAGAGTTTAATTTACATATTCACATATAGTTGTACAACAGTTCATAGTCGTTGTGTGGTGGCAGCGTTTGCTTTTACTAATTTAGTTATAACTTCGGTGTGGATGCGGGAAACTTTGTCTGATCCAGTGCCCATGGTAGATCATGTCACTCATCTGATATGTAGTATGTCTTTTGGTGTCTCAGTTTCGAGTTTTGTTGACATGTAGTATGTCTGCAAGTGTAGGCACGAGGTCAATTAATATTTAGGAAGTAAATGGTCATAGTTATGATAGCTGTAGTGGTTTCAGTGATGTACCTTCATATTTTCGAAGTCCATACAAAGCTTCTAAATGTTGATGCAGTAGTCTTTAATGATAGGAATAAGCCTTTGTATTGGAACAGATAGTGCATCTGACTCTTGGATATAGCTGACTGCTTCTTTCAATTCAGAAAGACTGGATAGGAACACCTCTTCTGTTTGCTGAACATTTGCTTTGACATTTGAAATACAGAAGTCCAAGTATGTGACATTTTGGACGATACAATAACCAGATAGAGATGCATGTACACACTGACAAGGGAATGAAAAGAAACCTCAACTTTTTGCGTGACCTACTGCTAAAAAGTGCCAAAATTTGATTTGGAGCAGAACTAACAGTGATATATTCCATGGCGGCAATATTTTTCATCAAGACACAAGCCTGAGCACAAGGCAGGTAGAACAATTGCATAACAAATTTTATGTGGCTTGGAAAAATGAGTTATTTACACCAACACTAAATCACTTCCTTGTTCCGTGCAAGAAAAACATAACTAAATTTAGATGCATGTCTTGTATGAAGATATATCTGAAATATATACTAATCTAAAAGCCCACTAAATCACAAATATACCAAGAAAAGGTGTACAAAATGCACGTTAATCTACTGCAGCAACTCTACTCTGACTCAATAATTTTGTGGTTCCAATAGCATAACGACCACATGCCATCCAATCCTGCAGCAGTTATATGTAGCAGGTTAAGCCATATCAAGTGGCATCAATGAATATCAATCGTTTGGATCTCTACTTTTTAGAGAGGCAGTGCAAATGGAATCTAGAAAAAGCAAGCATATGTACTTTGTAGTAGCTGATACATTTTAAAAGCAATTGACAGAAATAGATCCATACCCCTGTCATTTTTAAAAGAAAGAAAAGGTTAATCTCAAATACAAACCGAAGACGACTCACGGCTGAACTTGGAGTTGAGATTTAGTCGATCGAAGCTGGACCTGTTGTGCTGTTACTCAAATCTGTGCACAACCGCAATCCCACTCTGTCTACACACAGTCAAAAACCCATTAGCAAATGTACAGATAGATGAAATTTTGGAGGAATGGATTAAACAACACATCTCAGTGCACCTCAACTGTAAAGCAACAGTAGGTAGGGACCGAGAAAAAGGAAGGTACATTCATGTTCATATATCTTGGTCTTACCTGTATTTTGAAAAAATACTTTTCAGAACTTGTAGCAGCTTCTTGTGAATCTTTTCAGCATTTTTGTTGACCATGGTGAAGGAAAATTTTTTAGTCAGTGTTAAAATGTATTTTCCTATGAGCTCCAGATTCACTTGATCATTTCACTTTTGTCAGAATTAAAATAACAGTAATCAAATTGAGTCTAGGTAAGCGACAGTAATCAATTTGAGTATAAGATCTTCCCAAATTAAAATTATATTTCCAAAGAAAGTATAGGTAAGTGAAACTACCATCTTATGGTTTGATATTCCTAGGCGGAAAGCAATGAATTAATGGCAGTGCATGATGCCTAAAAAACAAAGGTTAAAGGCACACTGGAACCTAATAGAGAAGATTGGAGCAGTCCTAAAGGAAGGTAGAAAGAGAAGCCAATCTTCATGCACACTAATTGAAACGACCTCGATTTTCGCGAAGGGAAATCCACAGAGCCGAAGTGTAATATGACCATTTAAATCACATTACCCGATAACAGTTGAATACCATAATCCATACATCGAACAAAAGGGAGGAATAGAGAGGTTTACAATAACTTATTACATCGCCACTTGGCGGAATCAGGCTTCATGCAACATAACAATAAAAGCTTGAGGTGCAGAAACTATCATCTTCGATCCAACTTGAGCGTAGGCACGAAACCCTCAATCGTTGTACTCCTCAGATGAATACTCACTCCTTGAACCTGAAATCAAATTTTCAGTATGATTTGTACTGGCCACACTCCCACCCTATGCATTGCTTTGTGGTAATTGGATGCAAAACATGGATATATCAAAAAGGAACCCATAAAAGCTGGAGTTTTCCTATGCAGGTAAACAAGTATATAAGTAATATAATAAACAAGTTTTAAACACATTCCCATCCCTCATATCCATCACCATCCATCTCTGTAGCACCATCCCAACTCCTCCAACACCATCTCAGACTCAAGTCGACAAGCCAACTCCCTCTCGGCTTGTCTCAGCGGCCCGCAGCCCTCAACTGGCTCACGACCGGAAAACACACTCAGGGGAAGGTAGAACACTCCACTCACTAGTCCGGTGCATGCGGAACACAGGAAAGGTCCATAGCCAAAGAAATGGCATATGTATCGATCGATCAACCATACACTCTGCAGAGGTTTCACTAATCCACCTAGGCAGATTCCGGGCGCCTACTGCCATAGAACGATGCCACTCTACCATCCAGCTTTGGATCGCTAAAACTGTGAAGAGAGCATGTATCCGCTCCCGAAGAGGATGCCATGCCATGTACCCACTCCCGAAGGGGGTGCCATGATCGTCTCGGTAGGGTGTTAGCTCCATCCCATGCATATACCTTCCTATCACTACTCGCCTAGCAGTAGTGGCATCGATCTATCCAGCGGTTCGGCCGTCTCCCCCCCATGGAGAGCGAGTGGAAAGTAAGAGATTCCTAAGGTCCGGATACCAGCGCAGCAGTTCCTAAGTGTGACCAAGCCGAGATATCTTCATCAGGGTTTATCTTTAACGTGCTACCACGACACCTTTGTCCCGGGCTCTACCTCTCAGAGGATCACACCCAAAGACCACCATCACATCTCAGTTAGCCCTCCACAGGCTCCTCTCATGGGAATGTCCAGATCCATCCCCCGGCAAGACTTGCTCCAAAAGCTCGTCGTAGATCCCGACGCGATCGACTCAACCCTCACCCTACTCCCTGCCGTAAGTTCCACCCCAAAACCTAGATACAACATCATCAGCTCACATGCCCATCTGATCCATCAACTCACACATCCAGCCTGGCACCCTCCAGGCCTTCCCAGGGTTCATCACGTCGCATCAAAATGTAAGTGAGTGAAGTATATATATATATAAATATAGCAGATAAGCAAGTGGCTATCATAACAGCGGGTAAGCAGGTGAAAGTTTACAACAAGGTAGGGCTCATCAAGTAATAATCTATCATGCAATCCTAACACAAGCAATGCATTATAGCAGCAGAAATTTAAAGCACTAGCCATACTACATTTGCCATGCGTAATAGGATCTACGAGGTTGGATGAGGTGTGGCACCTTCACTGACGTAGCTGTCGGCCTTCTCCTGGTAGTCACTGTCGTCAGACTTGTCCTCGCTCGAGCCTGTAACGAGAATTAATGGTCGCGGTAGCGACCCCTATAGATTAGCACAAAGAACGAATGCAAAATAGAAGATCCAAATGCACTCAAACATAGCCTAGATAGATAGTGCTCGATTTATAAAAAATTTGGATATGTGGATCGCATTTTTCGGAGCTCGTATGAATTAGTTATGAATTTTCAAAGATTTATCTATTTTCTAAAAAAGAAAAAGGGCTGTTTATTCTGGTGCTGACATGTGGCCGCTCGGGATCCACTTGCAGGTACTCAGTCCATGATCACCACATCCATCATCTTCTTGCCGAAGCGATCTCCTCCTCTGTTTCTTTCCCCACGGTGTCAAGGGGTCGATCTCGAAAGTCGGCTCGAGAGCGTGGTCTGTCTCGAATAGGGCCAGTGTGTAGAGAGGTCGAACTCGAGGGTCGGTGTGTCGAAGGGTCAAACTCAAGGGTCGGTTTGTCGAAGGGTCAAACTCGAGGGTCGGTGTGTCGAAGGGTCAAACTCGAGGGTCGGTGTATCGAGGTGTCGAACTCGAGGTCGGCGTATCGAAGTGTCGATCTCGAGGGTCGGCGTATCGAAGTGTCCGTTCGAGCGCGTGATCCTTCTCGGACGAGATCGGCTCGAGCGCGGGGTTCCTCCTCGGCGATCGGCGGCGAGGAAACCCTCGATTCCTGGTGCCACAATGGATCTCCGGCGCCATTAACCCGCCCATCGGTTTCGGGACTTCACGACGGTCACGTTGATGGGCTTCAGGGCGGCAGCTTTGCTTCCGGTGACGAGCTCTACTGCGGACGGCGGCTCGGCGGCGACGGCGCTCGGTGTACACTTCACACCGAGTCACTCCAGCTCCAATTGGTGGCGTAGATGGGCGATTGGAGTCACGCAGCACCTGCCTGAGGTGCCGGCGGTGACGAAAACAGACGGCAGAGTCCGCGCGGGCAGCAACTCCCACGGCGGAGCTCCGGCAGGTCCTCGGTGCACGGCAACGTCACTCCGAGAGGGTCCACGGCCTCCATCTCCTTGTCCAACCGATGTAGCACGTCACGGCGGAGCTTCCCGGCTTCTTCTTGCTCCTCGGGGTGGGCGGAGGTGGCAGGAAACGACGGTGAACGGCGGCGGTCTGGAGCGGCAACGCACCGACACGTCGACGGCAAGGTGGCCCGGGTCGGTGCTCTGGAGAGGCAAGCGCGGAGCAAGGGTGCGCACGGAGTCCGTCTCATCAAGGCGGGCGCGGATCCGGGGTCAATGGAGGGCAGAGCTCAACGGAGAGGCGGCTCGGTTCGCTGCGGCGGCGCTCGGTGCGCGGCGGCGGGCAAGGCGGTGCTCCGGTCCGGCATCCTCCCGATGCCGTGGTCTAAGGGGGCTTGGCTGTCCTCGTGCGTGTGTGCGGGTGTGTCAAGAGGGAGACCGGCGGAGGTCTCGGCCTACGCGCTCCCAAGGTGGAGCGCCATGACCGGAGTAGCACGGGCGGAGATTGGGGAGAAGGGCATGGCAGAGGTGCTCACCGACGCGGGCGCGGATAGGAGGTACGGTACAAGTCCAGGCTCCGGCGTCCTTGTGGCTCCGGCTTGCGGTACGGCCTCCCCTTCTTGCTCCTGGCGCAGCAGCACGACGGAGCTCCTCTTCTTCTCCAACTCTGGCGGTGGACAGCTTTCTCTTCCCCGCCTCCTTCTTCTCCTACCTCCCCTCTTTCTCCAAATTGGGCGGCTAGGGTTGCAATTGGGGTTCCACCGGAGTGGTGGCGGCGACTGGGAACCCTAGAGCTCCGGTCCCTTGCTTATATAGGGCAGAGGCGGAGGTTGGTGGCCGGCGGACGGCCGATCACGACTCCGACTCGATCAAGCGGCCAAGGAGGGGTCCAGGTCACCGGTGGGGTACTCGGTCGGGTCCACGAAGCAGTGGGAGGGAGCTAGCAGCGGCTGGGTGACGAAATCCTTTACGGCAGAGTAGTTCACCGCGGCGGCAGCGCATGTGCGCGCGCGGAGGATTTCGCCCGCGGCCATGGGTGCTTTGTGCAGGGCTGGTCAGCCGAGGTGGCGAGCGGGCGTTGGGCGATGCGAATCGAGCGGCCGAGGCAGATTGCTTCAAGACGACGCGGGGGAACAATGCCTGGCAACAGCGACATCAGCGCGAGCGGCCGGTCGGGTGACCTCAGCGGCGCTTATGACAGGCGGGGTCCACGGCTGGTCCCGCCCATCAGCGGCAGCGGCGGGCGAAGGCGTGGCGCGGCGCTTGCTGGGCTGCCTTGCTGGGCCGACGCAGCGCGCGGGCGAGCGAGCGGCTGGGCCAGTGTGGTCGCTGGGCTGCTCGGACCGGTTGGCTTTTCTTTTTCCTTTTCTTTTGCTTTTCCTTTTTCATTTTCAAATACTTTTATATATACATATATATATATGATGTGCTAAATTTGTTTGACAAAGTAGTGTGTATACTTGGCCCTCATAATGTTAGGGTATTATTCCCTTAACATTTATTTGGCAAAATAATTATTATATTGTTATTTTTATTATTCAACACATAAACCAAATAAAATCCAGATCACTCCTTTAATGCAACATGATGCATGAACTATTGAAACATTAGATCAAAGCTATTGCCACATTGACATTTAACATATGAAACATAGAGCACTGACAAGCGATGTTGATCAAATTAGAAACACAAGAATGCTTTGCATGATATGCTAGGGTTAATGCAAGGTTAAGGGGTATATGATGGCATGTTGCACTACATCACTCAGGGTTTTGTCAAAAAAAAATTTTGTAGCTCGGATTTTTGGGTTGTTACAGTCCTCCCCCCTCATTGGAATCTTGTCCTCGAGATTTAAGATGTGGCATACCCTTCAAAGAGGTAAGGATACTGTAGCAGAAGCTGATTCTCATCTCGGGGTCGATTTCGAAAGTCGGCTCGAGAGCGTGGTCTGTCTCGAATAGGGCCAGTGTGTAGAGAGGTCGAACTCGAGGGTCGGTGTGTCGAAGGGTCAAACTCGAGGGTCGGTGTGTCGAAGGGTCAAACTCGAGGGTCGATGTATCGAGGGGTCAAACTCGAGGGTCGGCGTATCGAAGTGTCGATCTCGAGGGTCGGTGTATCGAAGTGTCGATCTCGAGGGTCGGTTCGAGTGCGTGATCCGTCTCGGACGAGATCGGCTCGAGCGCGGGGTTCCTCCTCGGCGATCGGCGGCGAGGAAACCCTCGATTCCTGGTGCCACAATGGATCTCCAGCGCCATTAACCCGCCCATCGGTTTCGGGACTTCACGACGGTCACGTTGATGGGCTTCAGGGCGGCAGCTTTGCTTCCGGTGACGTGCTCTACGGCGGACGGCGGCTCGGCAGCGACGGCGCTCGGTTTACACTTCACACCGAGTCACTCCAACTCCAATTGGTGGCGTAGATGGGCGATTGGAGTCACGCAGCACCTGCCCGAGGTGCCGACGGTGACCAAAACACACGGCGGAGTCCATGCGGGCAGCAACTCCCACGGCGGAGCTCCGGCGGGTCCTCGGTGCACGGCAACGGCACTCCGAGAGGGTCCACGGCCTCCATCTCCTTGTCCAATCGATGCAGCACGTCACGGTGGAGCTTCCCAGCTTCTTCTTGCTCCTCGGGGTGGTCAGAGGTGGCAAGAAACGACGGTGAAGGGCGGCGCTCTGGAGCGGCAACGCAC
Organism: Bothriochloa decipiens; assembly: GCA_023333625.1. Taxonomy (NCBI): domain Eukaryota; kingdom Viridiplantae; phylum Streptophyta; class Magnoliopsida; order Poales; family Poaceae; genus Bothriochloa; species Bothriochloa decipiens. The sequence continues at coordinate 56,070,697 of CM041635.1, read as the reverse complement.
CGGCACGTCGACAGCAAGGTGGTTTGGGTTGGTGCTCCGGCGAGGCAAGCGCGGAGCTAGGGTGCGCACGGAGTCCGTCTCATCAAGGCGGGCGCGGATCCGGGGTCAATGGAGGGCAGAGCTCAACGGAGAGGCAGCCGGGTTCGCCGCGGCGGCGCTCGGTGCGCGGCGGCGGGCAAGGCGGTGCTCCGGTCCGGCATCCTCCCGATGCCGTGGTCCAAGGGGGCTTGGCTGGCCTCGTGCGTGTGTGCGGGTGTGTCCAGAGGGAGACCGGCGGAGGTCTCGGCCTACGCGCTCCCAAGGCGGAGCGCCATGATCGGAGTAGCACGGGCGGAGATTGGGGAGAAGGGCATGGCGGAGGTGCTCACCGGCGCGGGCGCGGATAGGAGGTGCGGTACAAGTCCAGGCTCCGGCGTCCTTGTGGCTCCGGCTTGCGGTACGGCCTCCCCTTCTTGCTCCTGGCGAAGTAGCACGGCGGAGCTCCTCTTCTTCTCCAACTCCGGCGGCAGACAACTTTCTCTTCCCCGCCTCCTTCTCCTACCTCCCCTCTTTCTCCAAATTGGGCGGCTAGGGTTGCAATTGGGGTTCCACCGGAGTGGTGGCGGCGACTGGGAACCCTAGAGCTCCGGCCCCTTGCTTATATAGGGCAGAGGCGGAGGTTGGTGGCCGGCGGACGGCCGATCACGGCTCCGGCTCGATCAAGCGGCCAAGGAGGGGTCCAGGTCACCGGTGGGGTACTCGGTCGGGTCCACGAAGCAATGGAAGGGAGCTAGCAGCGGCTGGGTAGCGAAATCCTTTACGGCGGCGTAGTTCACCGCGGCGGCAGCGCATGTGCGCGCGCGGAGGATTTCGCCCGCGGCCGTGGGTGCTTTATGCAGGGCTGGTCGGCCGAGGTGGCGAGCGGGCGTTGGGTGATGCGAATCGAGCGGCCGAGGCAGATTGCTTCAAGGCGACGCGGGGGAACAACGCCTGGCAACGGCGACGTCAGCGCGAGCGGCCGATCGGGTGACCTCAGCGGCGCTAATGATAGGCGGGGTCCACGGCTGGTCCCGCCCGTCAGCAGCAGCGGCGGGCGAAGGCGTGGCGCGGCGCTTGCTGGGCAGACGCAGCGCGTGGGCGAGCGTGCGGGCGAGCGAGCGCGCGGCTGGGCCGGTGGGGTCGCTGGGCTGCTCGGACCGGTTGGCTTTTCTTTTTCCTTTTCTTTTTCTTTTCCTTTTTCATTTTCAAATACTTTTATATATACATATATATATATGATGTGCTAAATTTGTATGACAAAGTAGTGGGTATACTTGGCCCTCATAATGTTAGGGTATTATTCCCTTAACATTTATTTGGCAAAATAATTATTATATTATCATTTTTATTATTCAACACATAAACCAAATAAAATCCAGATCACTCCTTTAATGCAACATGATGCATGAACTATTAAAATATTAGATCAAAGCCCATTGCCACATTGACATTTAACATATGAAACATAGAGCATTGACAAGAGATGTTGATCAAATTAGAAACACGTGAATGCTTTGCATGACATGCTAGGGTTAATGCAAGGTTAAGGGGTATATGATGGCATGTTGCACCACATTACTCATGGTTTTGTCAAAAAAAATTTTGTAGCTCGAATTTTTAAATTGTTACACTAACGTTTGGCAGCTACAAAATTAGCATTGGGCAAACAGAGACACTGGAATTGCACCATGAACAATTTTCTTTTAACAACAACAACAACATAGCCTACACAAAAAGTACTTTATCCTACACAAAAATGACAAGGCAGCACAATTCACTGCGCATAAAATATTTTGTACATAGAAAAATGTCAAACCACAGATCTCAGACTACTCTTAGCTTTAGATTGACATAAAAACATCCTCCATAAAGTTTCATGCATAAATTACTTATATATTATATATTATGAATTATTTATCATCTAATGGAAGTAGGCACCATAACTAGACAGAGCAAACTTTCCACAGGACATAACCTCACAACATTTTTCACAGATAGAGCATGACATAAGAAGACTAACAAACTTGGTCTCACATTTTTCTAAGCAACAGAGAATTACTTATGCATTTTCTAAGATAAAAGCAATTAATAGAGATAAATAAATCTATACAGAAAAGTATCACAAATTTCATATTTCATATTTTTCATGCATAGATCTTCTCATAAGAAAAATACTGCAAGTTGAACCAACTCATTTGGATGAAAAATGAAGAAGTTATGAATTTTCAAAGGTTTAACAAAAATCTGGAATCAGTTTCTTTCAAAGAAAAAGGAAAACGCTTTTGCACCGGAGACCCTAGGGTTTTTAGAAATCCACCAAGCCCTATAAAGAAGTTTCTTGAGTCTGGCAGTTATGCACGAAGAACCTTGGCTTTTGTCGTATTCAAGGACGAGGTCCTTGCACAGGGGAGGGGCAAATCGACGGCGTCGGCGCGGCGTCGCCGGCCGTTGCCGTGGCCCCCCGACCAAATTGAACCGAGGAATAGCACGAGCGGGTCTAGGCGCATCGATTCGAGGTCCTAGCGCGGTCGGAGCGGGGCCGTGGCGGCTCGGCCGCGTGCGCAGGGCGGGCGGCGGCTTCCCGTCGGCGGCACAGCCGAATTCCGGCGAGGAACTGCCCCGCACTGGCTTCATGGACTAGGGTTACGGCTTCTACACGGCAAGGCGCAGCTACTGCTCGAGACAGGGAGGGAAGATGACGGCCGAATCGACCGGAACGCGACGGCGGCGGTCACCGGTTCGCCGGCCGCGGAGAAGAAGCTCTCGATTGGGGCCTTACCCTTGGCGAGGATGGCTGCTGGCAGGCGCAATAGCAAGCGCACGTCGAGGCGAGCCCGTGCGCGCGTTCGACGGCGACGACGACGAGCTGCGCGGAGCGGGGGAAGGAGGCAGGGAGAGCAGAGAATGAGAGGGGGACAGAAAGGAGGGAGCGGCCCGCACTCGCTTTAATGCGGTCGGGGCGGCCGCCCGTACCGCCGGTGTACGCGCGCCACGCGGAGCGCGCGGGCTGGGCGCGATGGGCGGTGGCCGGCCATTTCCCTGACGGCTTTGACCAACCGTCACTGAAATGCTATTTCCATGACCTCTAATACAAACTTTTCTGCCCTATAACTCCCAAACCAAGCCGAATTAGCCAAAACTTATATTGAAGAAAATGTAGCTCTAGAAGAGAACATTTCATCTATACAAAGTATGGCCAGATTCTGTATAGATTTTGAAATACAAAAATCCAAATGAAAATGCCTTTAAAATTCCCTAAAATGGAAAAACAGCCCCCAAACCTGCCTTTTTCAATATTTTTGAACATCTTCCAAGCATTTTCATGAAAAGTGATAATAACAACTTTTGTTCCTTATGAAATTATCTACAAACTTTATTTAGGGTGCACACACATGCAAACACTCTAGCAACCACTTTCAAATCAGTCAAACAAAATCACTTTCATGGTCCACCTTGGTCAACCATGACATCAAGCTTAATTAACCAAAACCATGAACATAAACCTAGGTTCATTTGGTGTCCTAATCATGTCTAGGTTACTTTAGAGGTCATCAAACACCAAACACTCATACCACTTATCCAATTCATATGAAATGCAACCATAATTTGAATAATTCAAGCACCCACATAAAATAACAATTAATCTTTTCATCAATGCCATGCATAATGATGCTTATGCTTAAGAATGCAAGTGATTATGCATGCTTAACACCAGAGTGTTACAGCCATCACCAAAGCAAATAAATAAGGGCTCAATGCCGACCCTTGATGTAGTCCTATTTTAATTGGAAAGTCACTGGTGTCGCCATCACATGTTCGGACACATGTCACCATATCCCTGTACATATCCTTGATAAGGGTGATGTACTTAGTTGGGACTGTGCTTTTCCAAGGCCCACCACATGACATTTCTCGGTACTTTATCATATGCCTTCTCGAGGTCAATAAAGACCATGTGCAAGTCCCCCTTCTGCTCCTTATACCTCTCCATCAACTGTCGTAATAAGAAAATTGCCTCCATGGTCGACCTACCAGGCATAAACCCAAATTGGTTTTGGGTCACACTTGTCACTCTTCTTAGGCGATGCTCGATAACCCTCCCCCAGAGCTTCATCGTATGGCTCATCAACTTAATCCCACGGTAATTAGTACAACTTTGAACATCTCCCTTGTTTTTGAAGATCGGTACTAATATACTTCTCCTTCATTCTTCAGGCATCTTGTTTGACCGAAAAATGAGGTTAAAAAGCTTAGTTAACCATACTATCGCTCTGGCACCTAGGCATCTCCACATCTCAATGGGGATACCGTCAGGGCCCATCTCTTTACCTCCCTTCATCCTCTTCAAAGCCTCCCCGATCTCTGCCTCCTGAAATCTCCTCACGAAACGTCTGTTGGTATCGTCAAATGAGTCATCCAACTCTAAGGTAGGACCCTCATTCTCCCCATTAAATAACTTGTCAAAGTACTCTCTTCACCTGTCCTTGATCTCCTCATCCCTCACCAAAAGTTGATCCATCCCATCCTTGATGCATTTGATTTGGTTGATGTCCCTCGTCTTCCTCTCGCTGATCCTAGCCATCCTATAAATATCCTTCTCCCCTTCCTTCGTGCCTATTCGCTGATAAAGGTCATCATACGCCTGACCTTTTGCTACACTCACCGCTCGTTTTGCAGCCCTCTTCGCTATTTTATAGCCCTCAATGTTGGCTGCACTCTTGTCATGATGGAGGCGCTTGAACCACTCCTCCTTCTCCCTAATAGCTCTTTGCACCTCGTCATTCCACCATCAGGTGTCTTTCGCTTCCCGTTTGCCTCCCCTACTCACTCTAAACACATCCGAAGCCACCTTCCGAACACATATTGCCATCTTTAGCCACATGTCATCTACATCTTCTCCTTCTTCCCACGGCCCCTCATCTAGCATCCTCTCCTTAAATGTTTGCGCTGCTTTTCCCCTAAGCTTCCACCATTTTGTTCTCGTAATCTTGGCCCGATTGTCCCGATGGACACGTACCCGTAAGCGAAAATCCGCCACAAGCTTGTGTTGAGGGACAACACACTCCCTAGGTAACACCTTATAATCTAAGCAAGCACGTTTATCCCCCCTCCTTGCAAGGATAAAGTCGATCTGACTCAGGTGTTGTCCGCTACGAAAGGTCACTAGATAGGATTCCCTCTTCTTAAAGACGGTGTTCGCTATCAACAAATCGTAGGCCAACGCGAAGTTCAAAACATCCTCCCCCTCTTGATTTCTACTACCATACCCGAAACCCCCATGCACCCTCTCGAAACCTACATTAGTCGCACCCACATGGCCGTTAAGGTCTCCTCCTATGAAGAGTTTCTCGCTGATAGACACAGTACTAACCATGCTATTGAGATCTTCCCAAAACTGCCTCTTGGTGCTCTCGCCAAGACCTACCTATGAGGCATAGACACTGATCACATTCAGAGCCAAATCTCCAACTACCAACCGGACTAGGATAATCCGGTCGCCTTGCCTCCGCACCTCAACTACTCCATCCTTAAGGCTCCTATCGATCAAGATGCCTACACCATTCCTACCCGATGTTTAACGGTCTAGATAATAATTGCTCATTTAATCATCTAATGAGATAATGTCTAGACAAAGTAGCACAGAGATTTACAACTTTTGTTCCCCATAATAGCGCAAGTTCACTAACGCATTGGTACCTTTATCTGAATTATGTAAAAAGATACCCATATGCTCTAACTGATCTAGCCTGCAAAATCCCTCCACCCAATTAGTAGCGATGGCGTGCTCCTAACAATTACAGAAAGTAATATTTGTGCACAGCATATTATTACAAAAACATGATATGAGGCATCATATCTGATCATGGAACGCTAAGAACATGATATAAGCTAGGCATCATATCTGATCCTACCTTACAGAATTAGGCCATGGACGTTGTGCAGGTTTGCCCCACCTAGACCTCTATCTGTGTAGGTACGAACCAAACAGGTCTGGAACCTCATTATTAGATTGAATGACCATACAGTAATCAAGCTGCAGCTGAAGTAAAAAAACATCTAGTTACAAATCTGATTTCTGAGGTCATAGAGACATATACTGAAATTGATGCAGGCTTTAGGAAAACATACAAGAATTTGGTTTTTTTAGCTCATTATGAATAACATTGGTAAGACTCAAACATGGCCTTAGTGCTGGGAGGCCAGTTGGTCTCGTCCACTAACTTGTCCATAGCTGCAATTCCCTTATCTCTAAATCAAGAAAGAAAAAAGAACGTAAGAAACCAGTAGACAAACAACTAACAAAGAAAGGTAGGCCAAGTTAGGAAGCAATTTGTGCATCCAATGATGAAAAACACAAGCAGTATATAGCATCCTAGCAGCATTTAGTTGGAGACAAATAATTTCACAGGCAAGCAAAGCAACATACACAAAAAAGAAGGGGCACTGTATTCACAAAAAATTGTGCATATCGACAAGCATGGATTACTCATACTTTGTCAATAGAACACTGGAATGATCTAATTGGCAAATCATCTAGCCATGCAACAAAGGTACTCAGCATTTGAAATAGTACCATTTTCATTACCCACTGCAACTATTAGTAATCAATACTATTCATGGGTTGATTGAAAAAAGAAAAGACGAGCTTACCTGCAACGACGAAACTGTCTTTACCATCACCTTAGTGTCCTGAAAAATGACAGGCCCAGAAATTTGAGTACTCGCATATCATGTCCATGTTTGTTGGCATCTTCAGAAATGCCTTTCCGATCTACAAATATATTGGTAAGTAAGGATAGCCATTACCTGATTATCAAACCAGTTAATTTCTTCAGAGATGTACACAGGAAATATGTAACTTCTTCAGAAAAAGGACAGAACTTTGCCCAGAATTTCATTAGTGCAAATTAAACCTTGAGATCCCACAGAAAGCAGTAAGCATGGGCATAAAAAGCTTTGAACATCTCCATTCCAATAAATACTAAAAACTAATATATAGAAGGGCGCAGATTTGAAGCATACACTATAGCTTATATTATTCAGGTATGCTAAGTTAGCATGTAAAATAGCTGAACTTGAGGCTTGAACTTGCAGAAAGCACAATGCAATTATTCTTACGTAATGGCATTCTGTTCAGATAACTGTATTATGTCAAAGACAATGGAATTAGTGCAGGTTGCTTCTGAGAAATAAAAGGTTTTGAGATGACCGAAGGTACACATGAAGGACTCTTTTCTTGGAGAAAACTAAATAACAGTTTTTTGTGTCTGGAATTTTGTCAATATGACAAACTAACTGAAACCAGAATCATTGAATAAGCAATGTTAGCACAATGCTCATATTATTGCAAATTATCATAATCAAAACCTCATAAAGCATTAGCATATTTCCCCCAAATTTAGAGCAACACACCATACAGATTTGTGATTTTTCTGAGTGGTAAAGGTAAGGCTTTGATGGGCCTTCTTTTTTTAGTAACATATTCTATACAAAATAGCCCTAATAAGCATGCAGTGAGAGCCTCACCACATTGCTGTAAAGAATATAGCAACTTAAATCTGAAAGACCTAACCACTGCCCTGCCCACATCCAGTTGTATCATTACATGACATATCCAATAAAAAACAATTAGTAAGAACAACACTTCACTAACTAAAACACAACAGTGATGGTAGAACATGCAGTGCAGAGAGCAAATGCAGGGATGTGGCAACTATTTTCAGTCTGACGACCATCTCCTCTTCATCTATTGCTAGACTCAATCAATAGCAAGGAAGCAAGGGGCATGCCCTCCTGATGTTATCATAAAAAATAATCAATGATGAGAGCTTGGTTAGTATGAACATAGGTATAGAATAGAGGGGAAGGATTACCATACTAATAGAGAAGAAAAACACCAGTATGTGGTGACAAAAAAAATTTGGTAGCTGAATGCGGCATAGTAAAGAGCACCAAAAAATTCCCATCATGTCTTTATTGCTGCAAAAACAAGATCAAGAAGGGAGTAAAGCGCACCCAAAAAATTCTCATCATGCCTTTATTTCTGCAAAAAACAAGATCAAGAAGGGAAAGGGAGGCACACACTACAGGAAATATAGTTTTACCTGTGCTAGCAAACCAGAACCTGATGGCCTCAGCTGCTATTGAATATGTGATTTCCCATGTATGAGGAAACTATGCTAGCAACCTAGAACCTGATTGCCTCAGCTACTATTGTGTATGCAGTTCCCCATGTACCAACGATATGCAAGGGGAGGTTTATACATGTATATTTGTTATAATCGAAAAAGAGAATAATTGATTAAAAATTCGCTCACAGCCTGCCTATTGTTTTCATCATAGATTCGATATCATCCTCTTTGAAAACTTGTCCTGCCAAGGTAACTGCCCTCCAGGTGCTATACATTGATTCACCGAAAAACAAAAAATCGTCCTAGGCATTGCATCGAACACTGGCCAGGCCCCTACAAGAGGCCAAGAGAGAAGAGATGGGAATTTACCTCGTCCACGCAGGGACAGCGATGCGATGGCCGCTGCTGGTGTAGCCGGTGAGGACGTCCACGCGGGATTAGGGCATCACATGTGCTGGACTATGGCAGCCTCTAGCACAGAGGGCTAGGGTTTCCTGTAGCAAAACCGAACAAAGGACACAGCGCAAGGGGGAGCGAAGCCAGTGGCCACCGATAGGGCCGTCCATGCTACACCGTGGCCGAGGCCGCCGCAGCGCAAGCCAGAAGCGCCGTCGTGGCCCGCCATCGCCTCCCGCGCGCGAGGCAGTGGTGCTGGACCGGCTGGCACGCCGCGACGCCATGAAGAGAGGAGGAGAATGAGGGACCGAAGGGAAGAGGAGGAAGAGGAGGCCGGCAGCCACCGCCGTCGTGCCCGCTTGCACCGGCCGTCGTTGCATCGGGACGGAGAGGAAGAGGGAGAGAGCGCTGGGGAGAGAGACCGACGGGGAGGGAGGGAGAGCGACGGGAGGAAGAGATTTTTCTAGAGGAGTTGAGAAGGAGAAGCTGAAGAGATGGTTAAGCTGGAGTAGTATATATTTGATTGAGTAGATTCTGAAGAGAAGCGGAATGATAGGACCTGAAGCTGATTCAGACAGAGAGGATAAGAGAAGCGGATTCTAAGTTGAAGCCGGCACGGTAAATCGACGAACAGTAGATTTTCTGATGACGTGTCTCACGTGGCCATCCGAGAACCCCTCCCCAGATCTATTGTCTTAACGCTTCCAACATGACTCGTCATCACGTAATTCGTTCTCACTTAATTTCTTTTCATATCGTCATCACGTAATTCGTTCTCACGTAATAATTTCTTCTCATCTCACTTGATAATTTATTTTCACGTGCATCATTTACGGATACGTTTCTTTGATTACAGTACTGCCATATTTCTTCTCACGTGCGACGCTGTGAACCGCATAGGTTTGGGACATCGAACTCGATTTTTTTTTCCGCACGTCCTCGTTGCAACCGCACCGACAAAGAGGATGCGCTATGCCACCATGCCAGCCAGATCAGACGGTGTGATCCCTGACCTAGAAAATACCGTACCCTTCTAATGCTCACTGGAGATGCGCCCACTAGACTGTCCCTGATCAAGCAGTACACTGCAACTGCAAATTGGAACGACGCCGTCACTGGACTGGGTCAAGGGTGAGTCGCCTCGTTTGACTCGTTTCTCGCACCCCTTGTTACCTTCACTGAGTATCGGTTTGAAAAACTGAGCCAAACCCGCTCAAACAAAATACGACGAAGAATGGTCTATTTCTAAAGCGAAACTACGTAGTACCAGCTTATCGAAATTTGTGCTAAAGAATATTCACTTTGTCTCAAAATAACTATACATCTTATTTTCATGTATTTATTTTTTTCGTACTTGGCCAAAAAAACATAATTTTTTTTGTAATATGTAATAAGTACTTCTCCCTTAATCTTAAATTGTAAGTTATTTTAAAAATCTTGGAGAGTCAAAACATCTTAAATTTAATTAAAATTTATACAATAAGATAATAATATTTATGATGCCACATAAGTATTATTAGAATCTTTATTAACTATATTTTTATAGTACACTTAGTTGATGTCATAAAACTTTGTAATTCTCTCTATAATTTTGGTCAAACTCGATATTCTTTAACTTTCAAAAATTCTTGAATGACTTACAATTTGAGAAAAAAAGGGAATATTAAGTTAATAGTGAAATATATACTTTTATAATAAATATATTAAAAAGTACAAATAATAACTATTCTTCTATAATAAATTTAAATTTGTTTTGAATCTTTAAAAAATGATGAGATGTCAAATTATTTTGAACCGGAGGGGAAAAAATATATAGATAATCATGATTACCAAAGGAATCTTGTAAGCCCTCCAAGCCAACTCCGTTCCAGATGAACGCTCTCTCGTCTGTCGTCTCCTTCTCGTCGAGGCGGCGGCTACTTGCCCTCTAAACTTCATTAGTGAAAAACTCCATTTCCCGGCGATTAGTACAGTTACAGGCTTTATATCGCCGAGTCCTCGTAGGAAAACTCCATTTACCGTCCGCGCTTACCACTAACCACAGTAAAAGCCCAGGTTTTAACCCCAATCCTGTCAATTAGCGGCGACTAAAACAAAGCAATTAAGCCGGTGGCGAAGCGTCCACATCCGCACCAATCCGGTCCGGCAGTTTCCACCCCGCACCCCACGCCACGCGCTCCCGCCCTGCTCCTTCCTCGAACTCCTCGTCGCCGGCTCTCCTCGACTCCGCCGCCTCGCTTCGCTGTCCACCTCGCCCCTGTCTCCTCCTGATCCCGAACTCGTCCTCCGGTCCCCGGCACGTCGCCGGCGGCTCGGTACTCATCCCGGCCTCCCGGCGCCCGCCACGAGCGCCGTCAAGCGAAGCCGCTCTTCGCCTGGCCGCGGGCCGCTGGCGCATCGGCCACGCTCCTTCCGCCGAGAGGAGCACGTCGCGGCCAGTTGCTCTCTCGTGCTCCGTCCCCTCTCTCGTCCTCCTTCACCGTCGCCGCCGCCGCCGCGGCCTTCGTCGTCCTCCTCCTGGAAGTGCAGATCCACACGGGGCTCGGTTGCGTTCCTCCTCTTTGCTGGTAAGGAAGCTCGCTCCGATGCATTGCTCCGAGGGCTAGTTCCGCTCTGGTCTTCCGTTTCTACGCTGCCAGCGATCAAAATTCCAAGTCGTCGATGGACTGCGATTTGTTCGCTGCGTGGTGGAGCAGCGGCACCAGATTGGTCTCCAGGATTTTTCGGGGGTCAGCCGCTGATGCGCCGGGGCCATCGCCAATGAGGCCAGCCATACCGCTCCACCAGAAGCAGGCGGGGCTCGCTGCTAGCAAGCTAGGCGTGGGGACCTCGAAGAAGCACAGGGCCTTTGTCGCGAGCGATGAGCAGTGGTACAACAAGATTTTTGACCCGTCCAGCGACTTCATCTTGACATGGAACCGCATGTTCCTCTTCTCCTGCTACGTCGCGCTATTTATAGACCCACTCTACTTCTATGTGCCCAAGATCAGCTACGGCAGCCCCAAATTCTGTGTTGGAACAGACACCCGTTTCGCCGTTGGTGTTACATTCTTCAGATCGATTGCCGATTTATTGTATGTCTTGCACATCATAATAAAGTTCAGAACAGCATATATCAACCCGAGCTCGACTCTGAGGGTGTTTGGAAGAGGAGATCTTGTCACTAATCCCAAGGAAATTGCATGGAAATATATCAGATCTGACTTTGCTGTTGATGTGGTGGCTGCATTGCCTTTGCCACAGGTAACTTGGTACTTCTTTTTTCTTTTTGTTCTTATTAATTATAGTATACTACTTATGACACTTGTTAATAAGCTGGTTTGTCATGAGTATTTGCTACTCTTGATCTTATTTTAGGCAATTGTTGTCTACATACAACCAAACTACTAAAGCTCACTGGGCAGTTGCAATTCAGATACTATGCTAATAATTCTCGGTATAAATATATGTTAAACTTGAACCTGGTATTGTAATAATTCTATGCTGTTCTGATGCAACCCAAACAGGCTGGGAGTCAGGCCCCTTTAACTTTTAAAAGCTTGTTATAGATATTTGTTAATGCTACTCATGTAGCACTTAAGCCAATAATTACAATCATTTCCAAGTTCTACCATCCTAGCCTGATTATCTGAAAAGAAGGCATTCCATAAAAGATTACTCTTGCCACCATATTCAACTACGGTCTACGGTGAACTTTCATTTTAAAAAATGGGATTTAAGTGGCACCCTTAGATATTCTGGAGCTTAAGAGATAAACCTTCATACAATGCACTTCTGGTTTGCATATAAAAAATATAGATGCATAAGTTATTTCTTTTGGAAACAGTTAACTACATCCATTCCTATACGGTTTCACTAGTATCGTTGTTGTTGCATAATTGCCAAACACATATCATTGTTTGTCCGGCACTGTACTTTAGCTAAACTTAACTTCCTATTGCTTCATGTCTTCTAGTGTTCCAGTACTGAACATTGTTCAAACATCACTTTCATGTTAGTTTGTCAGTTGATGAGCTTACTAGTTACTATAATTGGCTTTTAGATGTGAAACTCTTATTGTGTGCACAACATCTGTCTACTGAAAGCCTAGAGCCTTTTTTTTCTCTCTTTTAATGAATGACATTGCTCCTTCCACTTTTCGTCAAAAACACCTAGTTTGTCCTAGTTTATTTTTGTTTAGCTATATAAGCCTCAGAGGCCAAAATATTGAATGAAAAACCGATTTCTATCGTTCTCTTTGGGAACTCTGCCTGTGTTGTTTAAAAGATGGTGGTCCCTCAAGTCCTGATGAAGGTAGAGGTTCCGGACAGGGCTTGAGGAGCCAATGTAAAACACACATCCGTTCATATGGACATGAAACCCGATACAAAAATGTTGGAATGTAACCCTCGTATCGTTGTTATCTGTTTCCAGTTTGGACTGTACCTTTAACTTACACATCTTCCACTGTTTGTGCAGATTATTGTTTGGATTGTGATACCAGCCATAAAGTATTCCTCTGCTGAGCACAACAATAACATTCTGGTGCTCATAGTTCTTGCTCAGTATCTTCCAAGATTGTATCTGATATTCCCCTTAACTTATGAGATTGTCAAAGCTACTGGAGTTGTTGCAAAGACTGCTTGGGAAGGGGCTGCATACAACATGGTGCTCTATCTGATAGCTAGTCATGTATGATACTCATATGCACTTAAGTGGTTTCATCGTTCTGTATCTTGTTGTAGCTAATTGTTACATGTGATGCAAACTGCTAATCTCTTGTTCCTCTTCTTTGTTCTTTCAGGTGTTAGGTGCACTGTGGTATCTGCTATCTGTTGATCGCCAGACATTCTGCTGGAAGACGAGTTGCTTGGATGAAACTGATTGTGATATTAAGTACCTAGATTGTGACACGCCACTGAATGCTACTTGGGCGAATAAAACTGCTGTCTTCAGTAAATGTGATGCTAGCAATGACACAATTCTTTTTGATTTTGGTATGTTCGGGCCTGCATTGTCTAATCAAGCCCCTGCTCAAAGTTTTGCAATGAAGTATTTCTATTCCCTCTGGTGGGGGTTGCAGAATTTAAGGTATGTCCTTAGCAGACATTTTCATAATTATGGTTCAAATTAGAGTGCCAGATGGAAATTTATTTTACGTGTTCCTTGCATAAACCAAATATTGTTTGACACCACTGTATGGGTTGGGGACCTTGACAAGAGCAACATATTGTCATGTGTTCAACAAAATGTTAGGATCTTACTCTTCAATTTGCAATTGCAAGTTCATGTTTAAGCTTTGAAAGTTCTACCTGATTCAGTAGTTCATGTTTTTTTTTCTACCAATTCTAAGTTAATAACTTTATATGTGTTTTTTGCTAAAGTGCTATACATTGCTTTCATTTTCTAAACAGCTGCTACGGTCAAACTCTTACTGTGAGTACCTATCTTGGTGAGACACTGTACTGTATATTCTTGGCGGTACTTGGTCTTGTCTTGTTTGCGCATTTGATTGGAAATGTGCAGGTACTTTTTATCCATTTAACTGCATGCTTCGTATTGTAAACATTTTTTTATACATGAACGTTAATAATCATTTTGAAAATGTATTAATTTGAACCTAATTTGGAATATTCTATTCTACAACGTGATGATTATTGTCAAGACCTACCTGCAATCTATTACTGTGAGGGTTGAGGAATGGAGATTAAAGCAAAGAGATACAGAGGAATGGATGAGACATCGCCAACTTCCTTGTGAACTGCGGGAAAGGGTGAGACGATTTATCCAGTACAAGTGGCTTGCAACTAGGGGTGTGAATGAAGAGTCAATATTGCAAGCTCTGCCTGCAGACCTTCGACGTGACATTAAGCGCCACCTTTGCTTGGGTCTTGTTCGACGGGTAAATACTTTCACATGCCTTTGTCAATGTATTTGAAACTTCTATGCTTGTCTTATGGATGATGGTTACCACCGTTTCATTTCTGCATATATCAAACTTGTCTATCACTATAATAATCATGAATTTATGTGGTATCTTTTTTATGTCAGAAGTGACCATCATAGTTCCAGTGTCGCGAGAGAAAATTTAGGACATTTGATTCTCATTTCTAGAATACAATTGTAGCTAAGAAATGTCGCGGTACAATGGGTGTTATAGCCCTATTTTAATGTTGCTAACAATCTGCACTGATATTTTATAGTAATCTAAATACATACCCTTTCCCCCCTTGAAAAGGATTCCTGGTACAGTTGTGCTATATTATTGCTTTCTACATAACTATATGGTAATGTCGCTTTGTATCACATTGCTGTAGGTTCCATTTTTCTCCCAGATGGATGCTCAACTTCTTGATGCCATCTGTGAGCGTCTTGTGTCATCACTGTGCACAAAAGGCACATACATTGTCCGTGAAGGCGATCCAGTGACTGAGATGCTCTTCATCATCCGTGGAAAACTGGAAAGCTCCACAACAAATGGTGGCCGCACTGGCTTCTTCAATTCAATTACCCTGAAACCTGGTGATTTCTGTGGTGAGGAACTTCTTGGATGGGCTCTTGTCCCCCGGCCTACTACGAACTTGCCATCATCCACTCGAACAGTGAAGGCACTGATAGAAGTCGAGGCCTTTGCACTCCAGGCCGAGGATCTCAAGTTTGTTGCCAGCCAGTTCAGGCGGCTGCACAGCAAGAAGTTGCAACACACTTTCCGGTATTACTCGCACCACTGGAGAACATGGGCCTCATGCTTCATCCAAGCTGCTTGGAGGCGGTACAAGAGGAGGAAGATGGCTAAGGACCTGAGTATGAGGGAGTCGTTCAATTCCATTAGATTAGATGAAGCGGATAACGAAGAAGACGATTCTCCGCCCAAGAATAGTCTTGCTCTAAAATTCATAGCTAGGACTAGAAAAGTGCCTCAGAACATGAAAGAGTTGCCTAAGCTAACGAAGCCAGATGAGCCAGATTTCTCAGCTGAACCTGAAGACTAGAGTTGTGTTTGCCTATGCTAAGTACAGTGGTCATAGCTGACTATTGTGAATTAGTCCCGTTTGGTTCTTGAAGGAGGTTACAAGCCAGTTACAGTGAAATGAACTTGGGTGCCATCTGTGAATGGGAGGAAGGTAACTTGAATTTCAATCAAAGCCCATCCGTGAATGTGTGGAAGGCAAGTTGAGTCATGATCAAAGCGTTATGAAGCTTCTGACTGGTATAGATTGAATGGTTGTAAGTTAACTAGTAGCTACGATCATGCTGTATATTCAGATGTCTCTTCCTATAGATTTTTTTTATAGAAAGGAAAAGAAAAAGAAGAATTACATCGTTACATGGGACTCATAAACATCTAACATTGAAGGGTGTCACTTGTTTGTGACCGTGGAGGACTCTTTAAATTATGAGGCTGTGGCTGGCTTCTGGCAAAATGTTAGCACAGACTGCTCTGTCATGTACAGATGCACCTTTGGGCTGTAACTGCTTTTGAGCAGGGTCGCGCTGTAATGTATTTGTTGTTAACTGTACAAATGTGATGTTCCTGCGATATGTTATGACTTATGCTATAGAACACGAAGTTGTACGACAATCAATTGTTGCCTGAGCTCAGGGTCTGAGCGAGTATACACGTTCTCTGCTTCTGTAAGCTGATTAGTTCGTTCATCAGGTCGTGCATCATGCGATTTGTTGTGTGCAAGTTGCTAGTTCGTTCGTACATCATGTCATTTGTTTGGTTGGCTGCGGAAGGCGTTCTTCAGCCGATGGGCTGCAAGTTTCTGCAGCTGGTGTGGACTTGCATGTTCCAAAATGGGCCATGCGCTTTTCAGCGCTTTTCAGTTGGTCTTGCGTCCCGATGGAACACGCAAGTCTTAGTTAATTTTTTTTATTAAATTTTGGTTGGTTAATTTAATGAGACCTATTGGGGTGTTACAAGTGCTATTACTTTTTACATACATTTAGGTTTTATTTGGATCCATGACCAAGTCTTAGTTAGACAGAAATTGTTTGATTACTCGAGGAACAAGAATATATAAACTTTTTTGACGTAGGGATTCTTGCTGCAGCTGCGGCCATGCATGTTCGTAGGGATATTCTTGTTTAGCTCTATCCCCATCTGTATGACTGTATGTGTGCCTACATATACCACCATAGCTAGCTGTTGCAATGCTAATTCGCATGTTACAGTTGGCACATGCCATACCGACAGCTTTCCACATATCCGTCTCAACAATACGCCGCGCGTACACTTGAAACGTAGCCGAAAAGCTGCCCTGCTCCGTCCGTTCGATCGTCTGGAGTGGACCGCTTTCTTTTCCTCCCTCCCGCCTGTCCATGGCCGTCGTGTCCAGCATGAACATTATTACGTGTGCCAACTAAAGTTGAGACATACACTTAAAAATGGTTTTGCAATTGCAAGCAAGGAGTACGTCTGGCCATCAGCGACAATTGTTCCATACTAACTGGTACGCGCACATCCGGCCAGCGATGTATAGCTCGATCTGGTCCGGTACTGTATATATCCCCTTATCCAGGTACATGCACGTGTAGAAAGGGCTACTAGTTTTTTTTTTTTATTACAGAGAGAACGAACTGTCATACCAGTGGTGATAATGTAGAACCAAGGAAGAAATAATTTCTAGATCAGCATGTCTACACACTCTCGCGGCACCTCTTAGGCCTTGAGTTTAAATTCTAGTGGAAGCGAATTTTAGGCTAGATTGATAAATCTCCTACCATGTCCTTATGCCGAAGCATTGGGGGATCCCAGCTCAATTCCCACTTGGGCGATAGAAGCCACCGCGCATGTATAGATGATGGTGGAGTTTAGGGATTTTCTCGTCGAGTGAGAAGACATTTTCTTTTTAATTTAAAAACTGCAACGACAATCTTAACTGCACTGATCGAAATTTTTTTACTGTGTATGTATGCTCCTATTTGGCGTGCACACGCCATGCCATGCCAGCCTGTTCTGCTGGTTGCACCATACGCTTGTGTTTTGGTCGAGCACACGGCCCATCACTTACACCTGCCCCCGATCGATCGGTCCAAGGGATGCACATCAACCCAGTCCCCAATGATATCCCATCGATGTAGCCAACACGAACGAGCTAGTAGCTATAGGAGCTCTAGTATCTTACTGGATGTGATACGATGAGCTGGACATCTGTATTATTAAATTATACGTGTAGGTAAATTTTATTATAATTATAAAAGGTACACTATTTAGAGCCAAAAACTCAGGTTTGAAATTCAAATTTAAAATTTATTCACTTCACTATTCAAATTCTGCGGTTACTATTTAAATTCGTGATACTATTTAAAATACTGGTTACTATTCAAATTCAAGAATATGAATAGTGCACGAGTGCTTACACGCGATGCACGCAAATTATTAAATA
>CM041635.1:56009649-56032780 GCA_023333625.1 Bothriochloa decipiens | reverse complement strand
AAAAACAAACAAGCTTACATACGGCTTTCCCTTTCGGGAAGCCCCAAACACTTAGCACAAACCTTGATTACCTTACAAGCACGGGAAGTCGGTGAGCTTCCTTATTCTCTAATTTACAACTATAGTGGGATAATACAGTGGTTGTAGTGGAGTGCTACTATTATGGTGGATGATTCCTCAGAGTGCTTCTGAGATCATGGCTTCATGGTGGAAGTGGAGTGTGTGTGTGTGTGTTGATTGTTCTGTGTCTCGTTTGCAAGCGCTCGCCGTCTCGTTTTATAGGGACGGAGGAGCCTTCTCGACGTCCTTCGCAGATAAGTCTTCAGCGTCTTTCACGCTTATCTGGTTGTCCTTCGTGAATGACTCATCGTCCTTCGCGTTTATCTTCTGAGAGTCCTTCGCCGTGAAGACTTTAATTATATGGTAATACTATTGCAGGATGGCGACCTGCCGTCGTTGCATGGTCATCAGGAGGATGACGATCACTGTTGACCGATTGCGATACTCTGAATTTTTTATTCATATTCACTATGTATAGCTTTTGCGCTGGCTGTTTTCATTCGTTAATATTCAAGTTTATTCAAGTGTATGGGTATGGTCTTCCACGTCCGAACAATTAATGTTGCAAACATTAATCAAATCTGGAAAATGTGTATATATTTATATATATATATATATTTATATATATATATATATATATATATATATATATCATGCATCATATGCCAAATTGTCAGTGATAATTATCTCAGGAAAGAACAACCGCATGCATATATAGGGTCTAGCTCGTTGATCCTACCCACTCCTCGATCGAATGCACACCGAACGCGTGGGCCATGCATGGTGAAGATAGGACAAAGAAATAGACAGAGGTGTGCTGTGCTCCCTTTGATCGTGTCATGTGAATCATCATCTAGCTATCATGCATGCTGGCTCGTCAAATATAGTACAGCTCAAAATTAGTACTCCTACTTGTTGCTAATCGCATTTGATTATTTTAGGGAGTAATAATATCTTTCCAGCCACTGCTATTTACTACTCCATAGTTCCTAAAATTAGTACTAGCTAGTTATTTTATTTTTAGTCGCTTGATGCTTCGCGGTTAGCATGCTGGTTTGATGGGAAATGAGACTCCCTGGAACTATTCCGGCTGAATTCTTTATGTAATTTTGAATAAGCTTTGTCAATTGTCACAAGTGGAATTGTTCCTGGCTCAATTTTAGTGTATTTTGCCTTGCTTGCAACAATGGTATGGTAGTAACCATCATCCGAACACCTCTGGCCAGCGCGCGGGGCCTATGATTTTTGTTTGTGATGTGATGAAACTTTTGGTCTATAAATAATTTTTTGTGCATGCATGCAAAGCATATGCGTCATGGATGATGAAACTTTCTTTGGTAGTTTATACTTTATATAGCTAGAACTCACTCATTCACTACTCTGCTTGCCACCAAGTTCCGTGAAAATAAATTTGACTCTGCATGTGTCCATTTTGGACTTTGGAAAAACACCCAAAAAAATCTAAATGCAAGTACACCGCCCGCCAGGTCAGCGAGCCCAGGCCCCCAGCCCAGCAAGCTCGGCTCGGTCTAGCCAGTAGCCACGCACGGCAGCCCAGCCCCACGGCCTCACGGGCCCCCACGTCAGCCTCTCCCCCTCACGCGTCCAGTAAAGCCAACTGGCTGGCTGCAGCTCCGGAGCGAGCAGCTCGCGGTCTCGCCGCGCGCGTGTGCGCGCTTCCCTATATTTCGGCGCCGCCCCCTCCTCCCCCGCCGCCGCACCGGCACCGCGCCCAAAAACATTCCCAGCCGTCTTCTTCCTCCTCCTCTCCAAGCGATCGAGTTCGCTTCACTCCTCCATATTCCCGGGGCATTAAGGCGCGCGCGTGAGGTAGGGCGAGATGGCGGCGGCAGTGGCGGCGGTGGCGGAGTGGGAGCAGGAGCGTTCGGTGATGCTGCTGGAGGAGGAGGAGGACGGAGACATCGAGCACGTCCCGCCGCCTCCGCTACTAGGAAGGAACGGCGGTAGCGATGACAAGGACGAGGCGGAGGCGGGATCGTTGAACTCCCAGCGGTGGCCGCGGAGCTTTCGGTGCGTGCGTGCGAGTGCATTCTCTCCCCCATCAATCTCGTTTCATTTCATCTTTTAATCTGTGTCACACGAGCGCGCGCGCGCGCGCTTCCGAAGCGACTACGATCTTGTTCCTGCCTCGGAAGGCATGGCTGATCTTGTTCCGAAACGATTGAATGATCTTGTGTTCACATCTGACATGCAGTTCATTTTTTTCCTCCTCCCCTAGGGAAGCGACTGACACCTACACCATTGCTGCGCCTCCGGCGGGCTTCGGTCACCTCGGCGGTGGTGACTGCAGTGGCCTGGGCTCTGACCTGAAGCTGCCTCTTCTGTCGGACAAGCCAGAGGGGAAGCAAGATTCAGCCAAGAACTTGCTTGCAGAAGCAGAACCATTTCGTTCAGTACTGCTAAGTGATGGGAAACTCTTAGATAGTTTTCAACAAGCTGCAACAGCCCCAATCACTCCGGGATGTAATCTGACGCAAACCGTGTTTAATGGTACAGTTCTACCCCTGCGATTTACTGTAACTGAAATGGCATTTACTGAACTTTCCTAGGATTGGACGTCTCTCATGTTTTGCCTTGTCGTTGGCAGGGGTCAACGTGCTTGCTGGCATTGGCATTTTCTCTGCTCCTTACACGATTCGTGAGGCCGGATGGGCTAGCCTTTTGGTTCTGGCTTTTTTCGCTGTGGTTTGCTGCTACACTGGAGTTCTCCTCAAGCACTGCTTTGAGAGCAAAGATGGTGTTAAAACCTTCCCAGACATTGGGGAGGTTGCCTTTGGAAAGATTGGTCGGCTTCTCATTTCTGTAAGTCCTGGTTTCATTTGCCCAAAAAATATTTATAGGATTTGAGAACGTGTGAGCACTGAGCCAGCACCTGTTCTCATTTCAAAATTCAGAAAAAGCATCATTAGTAATTTCTACATTATCTTCATGACTATCTCACATTGTGTGGATAAAACAGATTCGTTGGCACATATAAGCAATATCTAACCAGTTCATGTTTGTGTTTTCTATATGCAGATAGTTCTGTACACCGAGCTCTATGTAAGAAACCCATTTTCCCTGGCTTATATTTTGCATAACTTGTTTTTTTATTGCTGCTGTTGTTGGTTAAATACATGACTGCGTTCTTTCCACATTCGAGTTATCTATGTTTTTTTGCTGCAGTCCTTTTGTGTGGAGTTCATTATTTTGGAAGGTGATAACCTGGCATCAATTTTCACGAGCACCACTTTCGATTGGAATGGGATTCATGCCGATGGGAGGCACTTCTTTGGAGTTTTATTTGCTCTTGTTGTCTTGCCCAGCGTGTGGTTGCGAGATCTTCGAGTAATATCTTACCTTTCAGGTCTCACTGCTCTCACCCAACTTCATTTTTTTTTCAATTTTGTCATGCATATTGTAACTGATTGATTGACATACCTAATTATTCCTTCAGCGGGTGGTGTGTTTGCAACTCTTCTGGTTTTCCTATCTGTTGGTTTAGTTGGCGCTACTGGCAACGTAGGATTCCATATGGCAGGGAAAGCAGTGAAGTGGGATGGTATACCATTTGCAATTGGTATTTATGGATTTTGCTATGCTGGGCACTCAGTGTTTCCAAATATCTATCAGTCAATGTCCGATCGCACAAAATTCAACAGGGCACTCTACATATGGTATGTAGATAACTATGTCAATTTGAACTGCATTGTGATGGGAGTAACTCTTGTTGTTCAGTAATGATTTTTCTCATTGTTATATCTGATCGAGCTGTTCAGTTTTGCAATATGCACCGCAATTTATGGCGCTATAGCTGTTATCGGCTACCTCATGTTTGGAGATAAGACTCTGTCACAAATAACTTTGAATCTTCCAAAAGATTCATTTGCGTCAAAAGTTGCACTGTGGACAACGGTAACTATTTTTTGGTTGGCTGCCCTGATTCAATTAAATGAGCCCTTTTTGTTCCTTTGTATATACCCTTATTTTGCTTTTCTTGTGTTTCAGGTGATCATCCCTTTCACAAAGTATCCTTTCACATATTAATTATCACTTCAGAAGCTTGAGGGTTTCAGGACTGCATTGTGTCTCTGAAATTGTCTGACTCCAGGGATTGCTTCATCCTTAACCACTGGCAGATATTCTTTGGTGATAAACCCATTGGCTCGGAGTATAGAAGAGTTGCGTCCAGCAGGATTTCTGACAGATAGAGTCTTCTCTGTTACGCTGCGGACTACCCTTGTTGCATCAAGCGTATGCATTGCCTTTCTCCTGCCATTCTTTGGTACCTAACTGACCCATTATGATTAAACGTGTTGTCCTGTTTGCATCTGTGGTTATCAGCAAATTTTGTATGTTCAACCTTGTTAACATATTAAAGCAGAGCCACCTTTGATGTTCAGAAAGCTTCAGAAAACATGTTTGCTTTAATTTCCAGAAACAATTAAGTCTTTATTTGCTCATCTTGAGCATGTTCAGAGGCTATAGAATGAAAAATGATTCTCTTGCTATTAAGGAAGGATATACATATACATGAATTCTATGTTTATTAGACAGTGGAGCTACTTGTAAACATACACAGGAGGCCTATGCATCTTCATCTTTTTCCTGGCTTATTATCGATGTATAACATGTGAATCTGAGTTGTATTGCACATCCCAGGTCTTGTGATGGCTCTCATTGGATCTCTTCTTAGTATACTTGTGGTATGTTTGCTTCTCTTCAGTTTCACTACTTGGGTGCCAATCCCCCGAAATAGGACCTTCATAGTCATGATATATAGTATGATAAAACAAAATGCATGGAAACAAATCTGTCAAGTCAAATATAATTCTTATTGAAACAAAGGTAGCTAGCTAGATTCTGCCTATATATCTGATGAAAAACTATGTGATGGTTAACTGAATAAACACGGTCCCGGGTCTTGCTCTTATCACAGCATCTGCATGATTGCCTATCATTTTCAGGCGCTCATAATGCCCGCCCTGTGCTTCCTCAAGATAGCTCGGGATAAAGCGACACACTTGCAGGTAAACATCTGGGGCTCCCAAGACAGCACATGTAGACAATGTCATTTACACTCCAATGACTAACACCTGGTTATTTGTCACTCTGATCCGTCGCTGCTACTGAAGGTCATCGCAAGCGTCATGACTGTGGTTCTGGGCGCCGTCTGCGCGGTTCTTGGGACGTACAACTCCATCGCCAAGATAGCCGAAAGCTACTAGCAAGCGTCCAAAGACCAAGGTCTTCCATGGCCTGGCCGCCGCACCTGCACAGGGCGCCATCGTGCCCTGTGTCTAGTCCTCTATTGTTTGTACTGCACCGTGCAGAAGTGCTAATTGTATTCGGTCTGTTCGTGGCCCGTTCCGGCCTGTACAGGGTACCATCGTGCCCTGTCGGCCTTCAATGCAATAAGAGAGCACCTCTGTGCGTGACTGTGTTTTTTTGAAGACTTCTGCTCACATTTCCATGAACTGGTGTTTCTGCAATGACCCGGGACCGTGCTGGCGGGCGGCGGCTTGCAACCGCGGTCAGGCGTCGCGGGGGCGAGGACGTAGCAGTTTGGGCGTAGCCGTATTACCATTTGCTGATGGCGCGGCGTTGTTTATCTTGAAATGCAAACATGGCCTTTATATATGCCTGACAAACAAAATCATATAGTACGTCAAAGCACCTCATGTACTTGAGAGTAAGTAGGATTCTTTCACCACATAGGAAAACATGTATGGAAAATATAATATTATAACATCCTTCTTTGAAGAATATGACAGAGCGAGCACCGTACCACATGAATCGAACTTACCATATAGTATTGAAGGTCTTATTGCATTGAAGGGAAAGCAATACATGAATAATTTGCTGGGAAAGCAAGTTCTCCAAACGTTCTTTTGATTATCTTTGCTAGGAAAGCATAAGGTATCATCAGCATTGCGGAATTTAGAAGCTGCCAATGATATTCCACGAGGAAGCTTATAAATCTTTTCTACAATCATCCATTCAATTCAACTGATATGACCTCAGACTTCCTTTTGATGTGCAAGAACTTATAATGTTCCAGGTTGCTACACTTTTTGTTTGAATGCAAGGTTGCTACACTTTTGTTATTGCTTCTGGTTTCTATTTGCTATAACGATTTAATTGTAACTCCGGATAGGCAGATAGGAGTTGGGCCTCCAGGTTCCCCGGAGGGGAGTTGGGCCGATTCATGGGCCCCTTTTTCTGTCTTGATGGGCTGTATTCTGTTTCATCCTTACCACAAGTCATATGCTCAAAACCTCTAATCCTCTCACTTCAACAAAACCCTAACGTCCGTCCCCAATCCACCTTCCACCGCCGTCCCGCATCAAACCTTCATCCGCCCCGAGCCGAGCCGCCGCCGCCGACGCGCCATGAGGCCTCTCGACGAGAAGGAGACGACGCAAGTATTCGAGAAGCTGTTCAAGTTCACGGGCCCCAACCTGAAGCACCTCTTGGAGCGGCCCGCGGTGGAGGGCCCCGACGCGGAGCCCGGCCGCTACTGCCTCCGCCTCCACCGCAACCGCGTCTTCTACGCCTCCGAGGCGCTCGTCCGCCGCGCCACTGCCGTGGCCCGCCCGCGCCTCGCCGGCGTGGGGACGCCCATCGGCAAGTTCACCCACCACGGCTCGTTCCACCTCACGGTCCACGCGCTCGACCTCCTCGCCGCGCACGCGCGCCGCCGCGTCTGGCTCAAGCCCGACACCGAGCGCTCCTTCCTCTTCGGCAACTCCGTGCCCAAGTCCTCCCTCGCGCGCATCACCGAGAACACCAAGGCCGGGGACGGGGTGGTCGTCATGTCCATGGCCGACGTCCCGCTCGGGTTCGGCATTGCGGCGAGGTCGGCGCAGGACTGCAGGAAGGCCGACACAAACGCCGTCGTCGTGCTGCACCAGGCAGATGCCGGGGAGTACCTCCGCAAGGAGGAGGAGCTCATGTGAGGTGAGGTCAGATGCTTTGCTGATTAGGTCATATTCGTGAGTGAATTGTGGATGATTGTGCCTTGCTGTTGTGTTCCAAGGCTTGAGGCTTATAACTATGTACCGAATGATAAAATTGCTGGTTATATGAAATGTGATGGTTCCTGTCTCCTGATTTCATCTTTGTTGGTGCTGATATATGCTGCCTTACGAGTAAATCGGATGGGGGTTTTGGATCAGTTTAATTGTTGATTATTTGGAATTGATCACTCAAAGTAGTTTGCCTCAATTCCAAATTATAAGATGTTTGGCTTTTCTAGATACATTGTTTTAACTATGTACGTAAACATGTGCCTAAATGCTTAACAAAAGCTATGTATCAAAGAAAAGT
This sequence comes from Bothriochloa decipiens, assembly GCA_023333625.1. Classification (NCBI taxonomy): domain Eukaryota; kingdom Viridiplantae; phylum Streptophyta; class Magnoliopsida; order Poales; family Poaceae; genus Bothriochloa; species Bothriochloa decipiens. The sequence goes on along the minus strand of CM041635.1, from coordinate 56,025,391 downwards.
CAAAATGTCTTATAATTTGGAACGGAGGGAGTAGAAAAGAAATGTTTCAAATGGTTGCTTTGACATTCCATGGTAAGCTGTTTATAATGTGAGGAAATTTGACAGCACAGAGATTGCCCAGCTGATTGTAGGAATATGTCAACCAATTGGAAGGCATGATTAATCAGATGAATGAAATACGATTGTTATGTTGTCCCCCAAATGTTATGTCCTATTGTTCTGTTCAAGGCATCATGGCAGTCTATATACTGTTTTGCGTTCTATCATGACAGCCTACAAGCACGCTAGAAGTTAATAAGTTCGGAAATTTGATGGATTTTGACTTTTAGCCACTGGTACTGCTTCTAGTTGAATATCTGATTCTGTCCTCGGAGAGGGCTAGTGGCTAGTTTAGCTGGAGGAACGGGCTTCTTCTTGAGTGGTTTTGTTTGTCGTTTCATAGGGTTCACCTGAATGGCATGACCTTACATCTTTTATTCATGGAATGATACGGGAATGGATCAGTTCATACCATTCCTCAAACCAAATTAGAAGGTTATGCATAGAATTTAGGATATGGCCTATTCCTCAGAACACCTCATACATTAATGTTTTGCCACTTTAAAATCATTAAGGTTCATAAATTCTATGTGGGATCTAATATCTAATATTTCTATGGTTTTCATAGACAAATGATGTCAATAGTGCCTTCGAGGCTACCTGTAAGTCAGCACATGGCAATTGCTTCTGCTGCTGGCAATCATGAAAATGGAGTTTATGGTCTTTCTTCAGTAAAAACAGTACTGGATTGTAACTTTTGACATGTGAATGGCCTACGAAGGCCTGTGCAGATTTCAATGGAGTCTATCAGCTGCTGAAGTGTTCAAAGTCTGAAAAAATGCCATCCAGTGAAAGTTCCTGTTGGATATTCAATCCAATTAACTGCGTTCTTGATGAAGTAGCATGAAGCTGAACAGTTCAACAGTGCAAAAGCATATGTTTTCTCACTTGTGCTCGCTGGGTAATTTGTAACGAGACTGATCATGGAATTCTTCTTCCCTTTTCACTTTGATGGCACCCAATTAGTATACATAGTTTTATATCCACTTGGATGGTTTAATTAGTGAGGGACACAAGTGAAGAAGAGCTTCTGCTCAACGCTTGTGATAGTTTTGAGGAAGAAGGATGCTCTTGCACCGGCACACAATACATTGTTATCTAGAAAGCAGCTTGCTTCTTTTTTTTTTTTTTTTGCGAAATAAGCAGCTTGCTTCTTTGCATTCTCTTCCTACATGAAGTAAATTATGTAAATCTCCATCAAGGGTTAGGGTGGCTCATGGCTATCCTCTGAGCAGTACAAGATGATGTGTCTCCAGTTGATGGTAACTTAATACAGGACAAATGAATTCTGTGTCTTTTTTTTTAAGTGCTACTCCTTAATGTTGGCATCTTTATTTTAAGCAGGGCGAGGACACAGCAAAGCCAACTAATTATGCCATGATGCCATATCTTCTGGATAAAGTTCATACAGGTATCTTTAAAATGAAATTGAGTTCTAGTTTACTGAATACATCTGTTGCTTTGGTGCAAAGTAAAAAAAAAATGTCCAGAAAAAGCATTTGCTGATACTACTAACTCATTATGGACTTATAGCCACCATCAACTTGAGTTTCAGTAGTGTAAACTGACTCGCCGAAGTTACACTATGTAATTCCTCTTAATGTTGGGTCTGCTGATGCTAGTCGAGCCCAAGACATCATTCTGATGCAAAATTCGAGCTGGGCTTTCACTAAATTGCAACTAGATGAACTTTACGTAGCTGTTTGAATCTGGTAACTACAATCTGGACTATGTCGAATTCCCTTTTTCGCTTTGCAATGATATACATACGATGTCTTTCCTGTTTTTTTTTTATTTTGAAATTCATGCTCACATCTCGTCGATGGCCAATATCTGCTTACCTCCCTGATGCTACACTTTCTAGGCTCTAAATTGATCGAGAGAGACATCAAACTACGCATTCCATCTCGACCTGCAGACAGTTGTCCGGATAAGATTGAGGGAGACATCAAACAAGCTAGGCCTGGTGGGCTTAGTTAATTTGACGCCCAGGCCGACCTTCTCCGAATAAGATTTCGTCGAGTAAACTGCAAGACAGCGTTACCGACGTGGAGGATAATGATTTCACACTAGATTAGCAGGACTCGTCTGCATCTTGGGGTTTACTCGACGGCAAAACAATTTTTTTTTTCAGATGGACTCGGCGGCAAAACTCCACAGACACGTCTCCAACTCCCACACGCACGCCAGCTGACTCCTGCATTACACGCTTCCAATCCAAAATCCAAATCACCCGGTTGTCTAATGTATTATCGTCGTTTATCAGGCGGCAAACCGAAACTCCACAGCTAATTAACCTACCCGAGCCCGAACGCTAGACCGGCATCGCGCGCGTGCGCGTGTCAGATCCGAGTTACGCGCGTCCACCGCTGACGCTGTCACTTCCAGCGCAGGCATGCTGCACGACGAACCGACCGACCGGCGGCGGGTGCGGCGGATGAGCGACGCCGAACGTGGCAACTGGCAATCGTACCATAACTGCACAAATGTACATGGCGGTGATCTGATCTCGCCACCATTTCATTCCGAGAGAAGGCAAATTAGGGAAGCGACTATTAGCAGGTCCCGCCGACGGGGCTTTCCCAATTGGGGCATTTGGAGTATTGCTCCCACTGCCCAGAAGCCAGAAGCCTGCTGCCGCCGCTAGCATGTGTAATCTCTACCCTCTGGTCGATCGTGATCGGCGAGATAATCTAGAAAAGCCAGGCGATCGATGGATCCGCGCATCATGGAAGATAGCGGCGCCAAGGCCAGCTGCCGGCTGCTTGTCCCGGACCTGCACTTGCATTGCAGCTCGGATCCACGACGCGTCCTGGTCCTAGCTAGAGATATCGTTTTATTTCATCGTCAGACATGTGTGGCAGGTCGGTCGCCTCGTTATATTCGTTTTGCCGGATCGGAGGCGTTTCGTTCGTCAAACAAAACCCCCGGTGCACGATCGCTCACACCTCCGATCCAGCAGATATTTTTGAAGACAGTGACTGACTGCCTGCTCGTGGAGATGTATAGTACAGTAGATCTGTTGTGGTCGGTTGGACAAGGTCAAGGTGAGCATGACTCATTGCGTCGAACAAAAAAAAAAACACCAGAGCTTATGCATAATACTGACATTGCGTGACAGAATTTTTTGACACGTTGAAGACGGGCCGAAACAGCAGTCAGACTGAAGAATTTGAGGCCCAGTACCAAAATTCACTCAGGCCATCTGTATGGTGCCCCGCCACGGCCACGGGCCAGCCGGCACATCTCCTCCCGAACTTGCCAAATTTTACGGCCATACAGCACAGCCTCCGCCGAGCCGCCGAGCCAATCAGAGAGAGCAAAATGGCCGGAACCGCCGCGCGCGACCCCCACCCCATCTCCGGACGTTACGTTTGGCGGCGCCACGTGCTGCCGTGGCCCCACACGCCGGTGACACAGGAGTAGGGATGGCCGGGTGGCGTACTGGCGTCCGTCGTGTCGTGTCCCGACCCACGGGCCCACCCCGCCTCCTTCCGAGGTGAGGTCCGAGCAGCGAGCAGTGAGCTGCAGAACGCGCCTCTGGCTGGACGCTGGCCGCCTTGTCGCGACGCGCTGATCCCATCCCTTCCTCCCATCCGGCGCGGCTCCAATCGTGTCGCGTGGCCATTAAAAGCCTTCCCCCTCTGCTCAGCTCGTCTCTCTTCCGGAACCGTCCCTCGCTCGTCATCTCTTCGCCTCCGCTACGCAGTCCCGACCCACGCCGCAGGCCAGTTGTGAACTTTGTGACGACTGCGAAACTCCTGAGAGAAAGCGAGAGAGAGGCGGGAGGCGATCGGAGATGGCGCCGGAGAAGCCCCGGAAGGAGCAGGAGAAGGAGAAGGAGGAAGAGGAGGAGTTGATGCTGGAGGATGGAGGCATCGAGGAGAGCCCGCGCCGCAGCTTCGAGGACTGCGGCGACTCCGAGGAGGACCACGGGGAGGGGGACGATGACGACGAGGAGGAGGAGCGGGACCGGGACGGCGACGCCGTCGGTTCGCCGCTCTCCTTCCAGTCCCAAAAGTGGCCGCAGAGCTACAGGTGCGTGCGCTGTTCCCATTCCTTGCTCGATCGCCGCTTACGTATGCGACTTTTTTACTAACTCTGTTTATCACGGAGTAATCAATCATCATCTGCAATCTGTTCTATTTACTATTTTTTGATTAGTATTTATTATCGGTAGACTGTTGGTACTGTAGTAGTAGACCTGTGGGTAGCGGCTCCGGTGATGGAGATGGACTGATGGCGGCGCGGGGTCGCTTCGTTGATTCACCTCCCTCTACCAACAAAGTTAAAAGTTTAATTTAAATAAACCAATTAAAAATTTACATTAAAATTTTTATCTTAAAATAAATTTTAATAGAAAATATATATACTATAATTAACCAAACATACTGATCTGGTTTCCTCCTTCCCAGAATGAATACAATCCTCCTTCCCTGAATGAATACAATTCTACATCAGTGTTCAGTCAGACTATCATGGATTTTAACTAAATTACATAAAAATTAAATACCTATCATGGGAAATAAATATTATAGGACTCGTTGTGCAATAATTTTCATTTAATTCAACGCCCTGAAACTAGGAAATTATGCTTTCTAGAGCATCCCGGATTTAAAATTATTGAACTCGTAAAAAAAGTGAGGAATTATATTTTTTTTCTCCACACATGAGAGTACTAAAATGGTCACAAACAGATTGCATATCTAGGATTAGTTTTCTACAGAGACAAATGCACTAAAAGTAAGAAATACACCCTCCACACGAAGAAGAAAACTTATTGAAGCAACTGGACCAGTGTCTTTGCACATTCTTTTTTTATGTTGATTAGTGGGCCTGGTTGAATCATCAATTTCGTGATTGTGATGGGATGTGAACGGACGGCTGGTTCCGCAGATTGAACATCCACACGTGTTTCGTTGGTATTTTTCCTGAGGCTTCCTTTTCACATCTAATCGGAATGCACTAGAATGCACACTTGGGACCGTGAGGTGCTCTGAACACCACAAGTTCCAAAATTGAGGCGTCGCGTTAAGCATGATGACATATTACACATGTATTTTGTCATGACTTTTATGCAATGGACTGGAGTCCCTGTTATTCTAAAAAAAGGGTGCATGGCATATTTGACTTCTCTTCTGAAACAGATGATGCATGCAACGTTTAGCTCCTAATAGGAGTATATTGGTCATGTGTTTTCTTTTCTTCAAAAAAAATGAAGAACTGGTCCTAGTATACCAAATCAATCGTTTTAACTCTATTGCTCAAGGTTGTGTTCATGCTGACATTGCGCGATTTCTGTATCTGCTAGCTTCTAGTGGTGATCATACTTAATTTATGAACATAAAATCTCTTTTCTCTTAATTGAAAGGCAGAGCTCCTGCCATTGTGTTATAAAAAAAAACTTAAATTTATGAATATCAGCCGTTGCGCTACAAGTTTATTCGTGGATCACTATGTATAGATAATGTGATCATGATATATATGTTTTATGTTTCAGGGAAACAACTGACACCTACACAATCGCTGCATCACCGAGCTTTGGTTACTTAGGCCCTTCCACAAGCAAATACTCACTCCTCGATCTTGGTCGTAGTGGTCTGGGCTCTGACCTGAAGTTGCCTCTAGTATCAGACAAGGCTGATGGAAAGCAAGATTCTGTCAAAAACTTGCCGAAAACCCTTAGTTCAATAAGAGATGAGAGAGTCTCGTTTCAAATGCAACACACGGGAGAAGTCTACATTAGTCAAGGGTGCAATGTGACACAAACAGTCTTCAATGGTATCATCATTTGAATACAAAAGTGTCCAGCTTACTTGCTATTGAACATTATTTGATACATATTTCTTTCTGTTATTTGGTAGGGATTAACGTCCTTGCTGGTGTTGGCCTTCTTTCCACCCCGTTTACAATTCATGAAGCTGGATGGACTGGCCTTGCAGTTCTAGTATGTTTTGCGATTGTTTGCTGTTACACTGGAATTCTTCTGAAACATTGTTTTGAGAGCAAAGATGGTATCTCAAGTTATCCTGACATTGGAGAGGCTGCATTTGGAAGAATTGGCCGTCTGTTGATATCTGTAAGTTTCGCTATCTTTAGATGAAAGGAGTAGCTTAGGAGTTAGGACTATCTTTCCACGGTATGTAGAGATGCATGTGCACCTACCAAAGCTACATGTCACAATACCTACAAGCAGCTATTGATATTTTTCCCCATACACACTTTTATTGGATGGGCTACAGTTGTACTGATTGTCTACGATCTGCACCTGAATGAAATATAGACCCCTACTCAAACTCTTTAGTCTCCTTTTTGAAATGCTGACACCTGTTCATAGTGTCACATGAATGAATCTAAGATTTTACGATCGACCATTGGCACCCCAAGCCTAGAAAAATTCACATCCCTCTTTGCTTTTGTTTCATGCATGAGATGTTTTCTATACCTTTTGATTTGTATGAAAGAAAAACTAACTGATTATATTTTTCGTGCAGATTATTTTGTATACCGAGCTATATGTAAGTACCTTCCACAGTTTCCTGTTTAGTGTTTTTTAGAAACCAAACACAAGACTAAGTTTTCCTGTGATCATGTTATCTATTCGCTGCAGACATATTGTGTGGAATTCATTATTTTGGAGGGTGATAACCTCACATCAATTTTTCCTAAAGCTGGTTTTGATTGGCTTGGGATTTATGTTGATGGGAAGCATTTTTTCGGAGTTTTGACCGCTATTTTAGTCTTGCCAACAGTATGGTTGAGAGATCTTCGAGTGCTCTCGTACCTTTCAGGTATGACTGCTGATAGTTTGTTATTTTTACAAAGTACTATTAGTAATATTAAAATAAGGATCAAGTGACTTGGCATGGTTTTAACTAATAATTATGCATGCAGCTGGTGGTGTGATTGCAACTCTTCTTGTATTCCTGTCCGTTGGTCTAGTTGGTGTTACCGATGATGTAGGCTTCCATTCAACTGGGAAGGTAGTAAACTGGAGTGGCATGCCCTTTGCCATTGGTATTTATGGATTTTGTTACTCTGGGCATTCAGTATTTCCAAATATCTACCAGTCAATGTCCGATCGCTCTAAGTTCCCTAAGGCACTGTTCATATGGTATGTTTGGCTGATTCCTATTTCAGTTGACGTTATTATCGAATAATGATTTTTCTCAAGGTGTGCTGGTGTTTTGCAGTTTTGCAATATGCACAGCAATATATGGCTCTTTTGCTGTCATTGGCTTTCTAATGTTTGGAGAGAATACTTTATCACAAATCACTTTAAACCTTCCAAAGCATTCGGTTGCCTCAAAAGTTGCACTATGGACCACGGTAACAACTGCATCCAGACCTAAGTTTACTTTCTCAAATTCCAGAAATCTTTTCTTTATATTACTTTTTTTAAACGACTTTTCTTAACTCTTTTCTTTACATTACTCAGTAATGTTTTTGTATGTTTTCAGGTGATCAACCCTTTCACTAAGTATCCTTATCATCAAAACCTCAAAATTTCAGTTTTCTAGGAAAACATTTTGATTTTAATTGTTCCAACTCTTTGTGGAATTTCTTCATCCTTAATTACAACCAGATATGCGTTGTTGTTAAACCCATTAGCTCGAAGTTTAGAAGAGTTGCGTCCTGAAGGTTTTTTGAACGAAACATCATACTCTATTATACTGAGGACTGCCCTTGTTGCATCAACTGTATGCATTGCCTTTCTTCTACCATTCTTTGGTAAGCATGCACCCATTTACTGAGTTGTGCGTCCCACATCACTCTTAAGTTGTGTTTATCCTGAAAATTTCAGTATATTGTATTGCATTAATGTATACAGACTTTTTACAAGTACAGTACAAACTAAACCAGATTGCTTTCTTTTACATACTTTAATGTTAATTCAACTTAAGCAACTTTAAACTATATGCTTCAAGTGGCAGCTCAGTTCACTGTCTTGACTGAACCCCTGCATTTCTGAACTATCTGCTGCGTATTTCAGGTCTTGTGATGGCTCTCATTGGATCTCTTCTTAGTATACTTGTGGTAAGTCATCTCTTCTTTCATTTGTACTGTGTTGTGATACTACGTACGAAGTGGAACTTGGTTGCTACGCTGGAATTATATGAAGAGTATTAAAACTTTTCTTGATATCTAAATTTCCTAATTTGCATATACTCCCTCCGTCCCAAAATAAGTGCACTTGTAGGTTTGACTGGAGATACCAATGAAATTAGTAAAATTACATGAGAAATAATATATTTTGTAATGCAAGAGAATAATATTATTGGTTGTTTTTTTCTTGACCTACCATGCATTGTTTGATTATTACGGTTAACAGCCTCATACAAAGCTATCAGACAACTTTCTGACATACCATGCATTGTTATTTCACTTGTGGTCTAAGAAAGAGGCATGGATGATAGGTTAATCGTATTTTATTATATAATATGATTAATTAACGTGTATACTTTTCATAATTACAGGCGATCATAATGCCAGCCCTGTGCTTCCTGAAGATTGCGCAGAATAAAGCGACTCATTCACAGGTAAATGATCGTCAAACTGCAATTATCACAAAATGTTTCGTCTCAGCATATCAGGCTCTCAGTTGGATATCTCTGATGATACTGCCTGGTGGAAGTTCCCACGGCAATTTGCAAACTTTTGGTCGCTTATGTGGGTTACTTCTCAATCTCCAATTTCAGGTAATCGCAAGCATTGGTATCATAATATTGGGCGTCATCAGTGCTTCCCTGGGGACGTACTCCTCCGTGAAAAGGATTGCAGAAAACTACTAAGCTCTTCGACAGTTGCTGTCTGCAGAATCTAAATGGTCAGGGTTTTACGTATGATCAAAGTTTTGCAGTAAAAAACTGAATATCACCTGCAATAATCATTGCCCCTCTTTTAGCTGCATCTCTATCATTTCGTTGTACTGTAGCAAGTTCCTGTGATGCCGATTGTTCCTATAAGATCCTGCTTTTTACTACTTGAGGTATCTATGCATAAGCTTTGTCTGGGCTTTTGGAGTCGATGAATCACCTTTGAAAGTTTGAAGATGCCATTCCTTCCTCGGGTATTCCCTCGTAGGTGGGCTGGGTTGGGCCTTATTATGGTTATATGCCTCTTCTAGCCTGGAAGGCCTGGTTTTGTTTTTGCTGGATTAGGATTGATTGTTAGCAGGAAGGGAAGCAGCAGCATACTGGGCCCTTCTGTTCTACTATCCTAACCCATAACCGGATAGCACATTTCCTTTGCATACATCTACTTGGCAGCCCCTTTAGATGGTGTTGGAGAATCTTTTTTTTGTGATGATTCGCTGCATGCAAGCCAGCACTCGAATGATTAAAAAGGCGCCTCATGCTTTTTATTAAGTGGATATAGGAAAGCAGTGCTGCTCCTAAAGTCTAAAGAGGGCTGTAGCACAAACTTGAAACACTGCCAATATATATTCCTACGCACTGCAGCGAGAATGAGCGAACGTGTTGGCAGTGGAAAGCAGGGGATTGATGTTTCAAAAAAAAGCAGGGGATTTTAAGCTTGACGATTCCCACACTCGCAAAAGAGAAGGGGGAGTAGCTAGTGGAGGGGTTGCTTTGCGGAACTTTTCACACAAAGCCGGAGTTTGCCCCTTTATGGGGCTCCAACTTTCCATTGGCACCTTACATTTGTTTTTGTTTTTAAGGAATCCGAATTGACGGGAGAAAAATGAGTAGCAAGTAGTAGTAGCAGGAGTGACCAACGCCTTGTTTAGATTATAAGCTACTGTAGCATTTTTGTTTATATCCGGTCATGGACTATCTAGATTTAAAAGATTCGTCTCGTGATTTACAACTAAAATATGTAATTTGTTATTACCTACATTTAGTGCTTCATGCATGAGTTTAAAAATTAATGTGATAGAGAGTGATAAAAACTTAGAATTTGAGGTGCATCTAAACAAGGTCCAAGCAAAGAGAGAGAGGGGGAAAGAGGAGTTCGTGTGTGTTGTTGCCTTTATGCAAAGACGGGCATCTTTGCAGAGTGCATCCCACTTCGCTCGCATTTCCATCTTAAAAGACAGGAGCTCTTTTGCTCATGACTTTTAGTAGTGCAATCTTTCTGCCTTCAAAAGTGGCTAATCCTTTCTCTTCCTTTCATTGGTGTCTCAAACTCCCTGGCCTTTTATCCTTTTCTCGCCCCAAAAGGGCATGGCCATGCCATCTTTTTTGCCACACCCCTCACCATCCATGCTGTAGGACCAGGGGAGCATCATCCTCACTCTTTGGTCGTTTGTCAAGACTCAAATACCTATACCCTCCACCCCCAGGTGCCTTCACACACAGTGCCTTCCTTTCCTTGACATTTTATTCCAGCGAAGGCGCAGCAAAAGGTAGCGGAGAGACAGAGAGATGAGGCTCTCAATGGGCAATCAATTATAAAGCTTGCCAGCTTTACTGGTGGCCATGCAATGCAATTTTCAATCCATCTGCCTGAGCTGGAGTGTTTCCCTAGCTTCCTTCATTCCCCCATGCCATCTCTCCATGCATCTAATCTCCATGTGCATGGTTAAAACGTAACCCTGCCTGCCTGCCTGCCTGCCTACCCTACGGAGTACTGCTGCATAATATTACTATAATGTTTTTTTCATATGAAAAAGCTGGCACTTACCGCCTGATTAAAGGCTTGATAGAGCTAATCATGGTGGTTAAAAGGCGCAAACTTTATTTAGGTGTTGTGGGTGGGTGCGTGGACTATGATGGCCCGGATGCGATTTGCACTTTTACTTTGCACCAACTTTGTTTCTTCAAGTTAAGGATTGACACACACGGGCAGGCGGCAGGCAGGTCATTATTCCTCATCATGCTCTACTTTGAGTTGTGCAGACAGATGCACGGTAACTTAAGCAACCCAAATCCAAAAGGGGGGCAGCAGCTCAATGCAACGCAACGCAACACGGCCATCTTTTTCTCTAGCTGGGTGCCCTCTCTCTGTCTCACACAGACAGAGCTTTGCTTGCAGCCCATCCCATGGCAATGGCAATGGCATGAAATGAATGGGCATGATTTCACCACCAAAGTGCCGTCCACTGAAAGACTACTGAGGCCGGCCGGGAGGGAAAAAGGTTACTCCTACTACATACACTTCTTAAAAAGACACATGCATGAGCCAGAAAGAATAAAAAGAGGCCTAGTGAAATTATGCGTGCATAAACCACGCGCTAGTAGCCTGCTTTAAATTATTGGGGCTTACAGGCATCATGCACGCTCGATTGTGATTCACTTTTTTCACCTTTCCTCAATAATTACGCACGCTCGACGATAGTTAGTTTCGTCAAAAGAGAAGGGAGAAAAAAGAGAGTGGGATGGAAAAAGGCAACAAGGGGAAAATTCGAATTATGTGACAAGATAGCTCGCATCATTCCTACCTGAAAGCCGCAATATTGTCGAGTACTCACGTAGTAGCACACCCACTATAGTACCATACAAGCTTAGCCCAGATCCACGACCAGCCCAGCCCATTGTTTTGCGGAGCCTGAAGACGATCCATGCACACAGATCGAGCCCCATGCATGATATAGTTTGCTTCTCTTTCTAGAAAAAAAAAGGTATTTAGTTTCCCTAACAGCAGATATTTGGTTTAGCTTTTTTCCGGAAAAAAAAATAAGACAACGGCTAGCTCTGTTCACAACAAATACACCCATCTGATATATGCTACTCATAGAGAAGGTAACAGTTGTGCTTATTAGCTCGACGAGTCGCCATCCTTTTGCCGAAAAGGAGGCCGCAATAATATAAAGGAGAAAAGCCAAGAGTGTCATGGGCAACCGAGCTCGCTCATCAGCAGATTTTCACTGCTGCAGATCGATATCAACACACAAGCGTGCTTTTTTTTCAGTTCAGCTTTGTGTATCAGCGTTTGTGTGTGTGTGCGGGAGATGAAGAAGGAAGATGACCCCGCGCGCGCCGGGCCATGCCATCGCACTCATTCCATCATGATGCCGCCTGTCCATTGCATTGCACATTTGCATTCGCGTATGATTCGCCGCCGAGCAGACGGACAAGCAGATAGCGGCTGGATCTCACCCTCAGGCGGCCAACCGGGCCGGGGATCGCCGGATCGAGATCGTACGTCGTCGTGGTGGCCTCAGCCCCGCCCGGCCGGCCGCGCGCATTCACCTGCTCCGTGCGCCTAGTGTAAGCACGCGGCAGCAGCAGCCGGATCGGACGGCGGATGCTCCCAGGCCCCTTTTTCCACAGTACAGTACAGCTACAAGTGGTGGTGGACTAGTGGGGTGGTGTGGCACGCTGGCTACTTGGTTCCTTTTGCGGCTCGTTGCGTTGCGCCTTGGCCGGGTAGCGCCTGCCCTTATGCTGCCTTTCTTCAGCCTCCATGCCGCCAAGGATCGGAGCGAGCGAGATCGATCGCGTCGCGTGGCGTCCTCTTGGTTGGTTCCATTGGTGACGATTTGGAGTGACGACGATCATCGGTGCCGGCCTGCGTGCGTGCATGGCCGGATGCATGACAGCGAAACACACTGCTCTACAACTAGGCGAGCATGTGACCGTGCTACGTATACGTACGTACGTCGTCCTCGTCGCCGTCGTCGACACCATCAGCAGAGAGCATGCATGCATCTACGGACCTATAGCTCCGTGAGTTTGAATGACATTGGACACAAGTGAACTCCCCGTCGTCGATCGATCTCCAATTTTTATCAATCGGCGGCGCCGCTCTGCATCCTCATATCGACGTTCCGGCCGGCTCTGGTGGCCACGCACACATGCACTCCCCTATAGGCTATAGCTAGCCAGCCTCTTCCTAGCTAGCTACTCCACCATGCAGCCCTTTAAGCACTGTGGAGCTTAATTATCTTCACCCACCACATGACACAACAGCGTCTACACTACAAATAATGATGGATCAGAGATTCACATCTGCCGAGAGGAGGATGATGGAACTGCCATCGTACTATACAAATCGAGACAGCAGGTACGTACATACGTGAGTTGAAAGCCATGTGGAGAGTGTTGGCGAAACTACCTTAAAGGAAACAAACTGAAGCTTCATGTTCCATTTTGAAATCCCCTACGCTCTGAACAACATTTTTTTGTACTTTTGTTTACTTGTCAATTTTCTTTTATGTGTTTTTGTTATTTATCTACTGTTTTGATATGCTTGGTTAATTGAAGGCCCAAGTAATTGTGCTATATATATATATATATATATATATATATATACCACTGGATTTTGTTACTTTAATTGAAGGCCCATTTTTAGTTACTATCGATTTATACTAGATTTGCACTGCATTTTTACTAAAGCTACAACAATTATTATAACTCTCACTACCGGACTCGCCTTCTTTGCCGACGGCCTCAAGCCGTCGGCGAAGACGAGTTTACCATCGGCGAAGGCTTTGCCGATGGCCTGACACGTCGGCCGTCGGCAAAGGACCGTCGGCAAAGAATTGGTCGGCAAAGACATGTTCGCCGACGGCCATCTGTGCGGCCGTCGGCAAAGCTTTGCCGACGGCCACACCACCTGTCGGCGAAGGAGCCACGTCAGCGGCTGCGCCGTCCCACTAACGGCGGTCTTTGCCGACGGCTGACGCTGCCGGCCGTCGGCAAAGTGCATTTTTTTTGTTTTTTTTTAAAAAATTGACGACTTTCTTTGCCGACGGCCGGCCGTCGGCAAACATTTGGTAAATTTGCCGATGGCCGGGCCTAGCCGTCGGCAAAGCTAGGCCGTGCTGGTGAAATGAACCAGCTTTGCCGACGGCTAGCCGTCGGCAAAGCTGGGAAAAATTTTTTTCACTTTTTTTTGCTGTTTCCTTTCGTTCATTCGTCATTTTAGCACATATATATCACATAATAAACATTTCATCACATATAAACCACAATTCAGCATGAAATTCAGTTTCAACATTAATCGACACATGATCGTGCTCAAATCCATCGATACAAGTCCACAATACACATACCATGGCCATAAGAGTCCATACATGGCCAATGTGCAACAATCCCATAGATAAAGGTCCAAATGCGAGAAGTAAGGCTATCTAGCTAGCAGCGTCGTCATCAGGTGTCCCAGATCCCCCACCTTGCTCCCACGGAGCCCAACCCGACTGCGCAGACGTACCGTAGTTCCACCTGTACTGTGGCGCTGGGACGCTTGCCGGCCCGGAGTGCCCCTGCTCCGTCGGCCCCTGTGGCCACGAGGAGTACCCGTGCTGCGACGCTGGAGGAGGCCACAGGTACTGCTGCGTGGGGTAGGTGGCGGGGTAGGTCGGGTAAGTCGGACTGCCCTGCGGTGGAGAAGGACCTAGTGGAGGGCTGGCACCTGGAGTTGGGTTCGAACCCGCCGACTGTGCCTGCACAAAGGCCAAGTGATGTAATTAGTACCTGCAGGATGGCCGCACAAGCTAAAGCAACATGCAATATACTCACCGATGAAATGTGTACAGGAATAGGCACTGGAAGTGGAACTGGAACTGGTGGTGGAGCGAAGATCGAGGCAGGAGGTTCTTCCGTTCCTGGGATCTGGGAACGGTTGTAGCCGGTCAGCTGCGCTATCGAACGCTGGTAGTGCTGCGACATGAACTCTGCCATCCCGGCATCTTGATCAAACTCCTAGAGGTCATGTCTCACGTCCTCCCCCGTAATACGAGGGCGTTCACCATGGTAGATCCAGCGGGTATAGTTTGGAACGTATCCGTTCGTCCAAATATCTTTGTACATGTGAGTGAAGTCTTTCTTTTTCTTGTTCTTACACTTGCTGCAGGGACAAGGCATCCGACACGACCCTTTAGCAATTGGGCCAAATGCTTGCTTCAGGAATTCATCCGTCCCCCTAACAAATTCATAGCTCTTATTTGACAAGCCCGTGTACATCCACTCACGGTCAGCCATCCTCTGTCATGCGCCAATGTAAGCGAGTAATAAAAGCAGCATATGCATCTGTAAGGCGTTCCTACCATCTAATAGGTGAAGGATAGGTCCTAATCCCACCCGAGGATGCGTAGATGAGGTTAGCTTCCATGCTCCGCTCCCGTCCGAGACGGAAATTCAGCAGCACCTCCCCGCTGTTCTCCCGATACACGTCCCGACAGGGAGGGTGTGTATCCGGAGAACAACGGGGAGGTGCTACCGAAACTCCGACTCAATCGGGGGCAGAACATGGAAGCTAACCCATCTACGCATCCTCGGGCTGTCCAAAAAACGCGGACAATCCAAAAGAGATACCGTCGCAGATATGCACTGATCCGCATACCAACGACCGCGTATCCCTTTCGGACGGGAGACGCCTAACTCGGTTACGTGAATATATATACAGAGAGATATAGAGAGAGGAAGAGATGTTATTTATACCTTGGGTGGCGGTGGAGAGAGGCTAGCGGGGCAGTGACGAGCTGGGGCACCACTCTACAAAAGAGGAAACACAACACTATTAGTAAAAAAATTCGACAGAACCTCCCCTGCACGGGAAGGTTTCCAAAACCTACAAGAAACAAGCCGGCTCGATGGCCAACATCACATATACGGCACGAAGGCACAAATGCACCTTAGGCTAGCTTGTAGGTTTCATCATGGGCCCAAAAAGGTACACAAGAAAAAGGAAATTGGCCTCAGTCAGCTTGATAAGTTCATAGCAGCCATAAAGCATGTGA
>CM041635.1:55974781-56009249 GCA_023333625.1 Bothriochloa decipiens | reverse complement strand
GCACACGTAACTCGTCATGTTACGACACCAACACGGTCGTAATTTCATGCGAGGCGCTGGATACGGCCTCAACATACTCCAAACATCATGAATACCATTTTTTGAACCACCAAGTTCCATTATTTCATGTACCTGCAGTTCAGATTTGGAGGTGTTGGAAAAATTTAAAGAAACAAAAAAAACTAACGAAATATAGAAAAAAACTCAAAGTTATCCCAACTTTTGAACTTAAGATGTATTTACTGTTGGAAGGCACCAGAAAAAAATTGGGAAGAAAAAAGCAAAAAAAAAATTCTTTGCCGACGGCCTAGGGTTAGCCGTCGGCAAAGAGCCTTTGCCGAGGGCCGGCCTACGTGGCCATCGGCAAAGAGGGTCGCCCAGGCCAGCCCTTAGGCGGCCACGTGTCCATGTTTACCGACGGCCTGGATTTGGCCTTCGGCAAAGATCCTTTGCCGACGGCCAACAGGTAGCCGTCGGCAAAGGCGGTGGACCTGGCCAGCCGTGAGGCCTCCACGTGTCCGGACTTTGCCGACGGCCTGACGGCCGGGCCGTTGGCAAAGGGGACGGCGTGGGCTGCCGTCAGGCCTGGCCACTTTTGCCGACGGGCAGCCTTAGCCGACAGCCTGCCCTCGGGAAAGATTAACCTTTACCGACGGGCTTTATTTGCCGAGGGTCCGGCCCTCGGCGAAGACGTCCTTTGCCGACGGCTTTTTTTTGCCGACGGCTCGGCCTTCGGCAAATTAATCTTTGCCGAGGGCCAGGATTTGCCGACGGCTCGGCCGTCGGCAAAATGCTTCTTTGCCGAGGGCTTATTCTATGGCCGTCGGCAAAGATTCTCGCCGTCGGCAAAGGCGGCGTTTCCGGTAGTGTCTTAAGTAGAATAGGTGTAACTAAAGATTCTTGTGAAAATATTTGTCCAATGCATGTCTTGGTCCTTCAAGTCACATGATTTATTGCCATCATATAGATCATGTGAATATTTTTATATTTTGCTATTGTTTAGTTCATCCATTTTTTTTCTCTTAACTCTTTTGTTGTCTATTGCCCCTGACACACTTCAGGTTTTGAGTTATTTTGTGATCTATAATGTGAACAAGTTAAGTGCAGTATACTCAAGCAAGCCGGTCAAGTGTTCCAAAAAGTTTGTCATATTTACCTTTTTATGCCTGAGGAAGAAACCTACCAAGCGTGCATGTAGGGTCAGTGTTCAGGTGTTGCAAATCAAATTCATTTTAATTTTACCGACTTTTATGATTTTTTCCTATAGCATAATCGAGACTTGTCTAATTTTAATTCACATGATTTGCAATCTAGTTAAAATATGTGTGATGTGCGTTATCAAACACATGAGTGGTTAAAACGGCTCAAATCACTCGAGTTCACCATAGAGAGACTCTTTATTATCAACGAAGTAAACAGACAAGACACACTGTTTCGTTCTTAACGAAGTAAACAGGTTATTCTGCAAACAAAATGCACTATCAAGAAGCTCCTGGCTCCATCTCTATGTAGCCAACGAAAACAGTAGTAATTTTATGCCATATATTCATTTGAGGAATTATAGAAAACATGAGGTAAATTGCATTGAGTTAAACATGAATGGACGATAAGTTGTATCCTCTTCATCTGCACAATCTTAGAAAAGCCTTTGGACATCTACGCATCTTTTGGCTAGATTATTACCATCTCAGTGGGAACATGGATCCCCGTCAAGATTTATTCTGGACGGGATAGAGAGAAAATGTGTCCCATTGGTGAGTAAGAGACCAAAGACGGAGAACCATTCGACCATGGAAATTCCTTTATTGCCATCCCTACATGGGAGGCAATATAGGGATGGCTAACAAAATCTATGCAAGAGTTTATTGAGAATTATCTTATATTCTAAATTATAAGTTGTTTTAATTTTTTGGTATATTAATTTTGCTATATATCTAAATATATTGTTATATCTACTAGTTATATAGCAAAATAGACTATCAGAAAAAAATCAAAACAACTTGTAATTTAAAACAGAATGTGATTGCGCTGGAAAACCTCAACAACAACGTGGACCGCCTGGTATAACGGTGGAGCCAGGGGCCGTACTCCTCCAGCTCGGCTTATAGGGCACTACACCTACCTTCACACCCGAACCCCGGGTGCACCCTGGGCGTCGCTACACGTGAGGATCTTCTTGTGGCTGGCTGTCCAGAGAAGGCATTGGACCGCTGACAGGAGGCACCGCCACAGGCTTGACGCACGTGATGTGCTTCCTATGTGACCAAGACCCAGAGACCATCGACCACGTCATTACCTCCTGCTTCTTCTCTAGACACATCTGGTGGACCGTTCTGGCGGTGTTGGGGGTCGACGCCTCACAGGTGGGCGGGGGCTCCATCATCGATTGGTGGGATGAATGGCGACAGAGGTGGCATGGTGACAAGAGGAAGGGTGCAGACACTCTCTTCACGCTGGTGGCATGGGGACTATGGAAGGAGAGGAACGCAAGATTCTTCCGGAACGAAGCAGCCACTAATGCACAGCTCTTCGTCAAGATCAAGCAAATCGTTGATCTATGGATAGAGGCGGGAGTGCGCCATCTAGGAGAATTAGTCCGCGAGTAATTGCCATTTATAATCTGAGAGGGGAGGCAACGCTTATTGTAAATCTCATCGTCCAAAAACGCGCCCGCGCGCAGTATAAAAACTCTTCTGCTTAAATATAAAGATGCTAAAATCTTTTTCGTATTTAAAAAGAAATAAAACAGAGTGAATGTAGAGAAAATACATATAAAGGAGATATCTGTCGAAATGGTTTAACTAGTAGCCAGTGAAATAATTGACCGGGACTGAACATCCTGAGAGCACAAGCTCCAATCTGCAATCTTGGAAAGGGCCGAATCGAATGGTTCTCATGCTTCGGCCCCACTCTGGCAGAAGCAGATACCACATGCTTGCACGTTAAATAATCTCCATCCTGTCCCTGCCTCTTTTTCAGCTGCACGCACGCTTCCTGGCCCTGCCTTGTTTCTACTACCTGCACTGCACTGCAGGCCTCCTGCAGTTACCACTACCACCACTCCATCCACGACACCAGCTGACCGATCACCACGTACACCTCCCCGCACTCCCGCCGCTAAACCTATAAACCACCGCTACCGCGACGCGGCATCGGCCGCCCGTCGATAACCAACCGCGCTCAGCGGCGGACGACCAGAGCACAAAGGCATGAGAGCCTACGCGGCGACCCCGGCCGTGGCCACGCTGCCGTCGGCCGCGCCGCCGCTCACACCCGACGCGGCGGCCGTGCTGTCCCGCGCCGCGGCCGACGCGTCCAGGCGCCGCCACGCGCACACCACGCCGCTCCACGCGGCGGCCGCGCTGCTGTCCGGCCCGGCGCCGCTGCTCCGGGATGCCTGCGCCGCGGGGCTCGCGTCTCCGCACCCGCTCCGCTGCCGCGCGCTCGACCTTTGCTTCTCCGTCGCCCTCGACCGCCTCCCCACGTCCACGGAGCTCCAGCACCACCACGACGGCGGCGGCGGCGCCTTCCACGCCGCGCCGCCGCTCTCCAACGCGCTCGCCGCCGCGCTCAAGCGCGCGTACGCGCACCACCGGCGCATCGGGAGCGGCGGCGTCGAGGCCGACGACCACCGCGTCGGCGTGCCGCACCTCGTGCTCGCCATCCTCGACGACCCGTCCGTGGCGCGCGTCATGCGCGAGGCGTCCTTCTCCAGCACCGCCGTCAAGGCCGCCATGCTCAGGTCCCTCTCCGACCCGGCGGCACCCGACGCCGGCGCGTACGTCGGCAGCGCCAGGATGATGCACCGGCAGGCTTCCTCCCACCGGGAGGAGGAGGTGGCCAAGGTGGTGGAGGTGCTGAAGCGGGGCAAGAAGCGCAACCCGGTGCTCGTCGGCGACACCGTGGACGTGGACGCCGTGGTGCAGGAGGTGATCACGCTAATCCAGAGGCAACGGCTCGGCAACGCGCGCGTCATCTCCTTCCCCAAGGAGTTCGGCGACCTGGTGGACATGGACAGGGCACAGCTCACCGCCAAGATCAAGGAGCTCGGCGAAGCGGTGAGGTCCGCATCGACCAGCGCCGGCGTCGTGGTCAACCTCGGCAACCTTCAGTGGCTCGTCGACGAAATTAGGTGCGCGGCGGCTCATCAGAGCGAGCAGCAGGAGAAGAGGAGGGACGTGGTGCTCGACACGGCGCGAGCCGCCGTGGACGAGATGGCGCGCGCTCTCAACCTGTCCGGCGAAGGGGACCACCGCGTGTGGGTGATCGGCACGGCGACGTGTGCCACGTACATGAAGTGCCAGGTGTATCACCCCGCGCTGGAGAGCGAGTGGGACCTCCAGGCCGTGCCCATCACGCCCAGGCCTCCGCCGCCACCGCCGCTGCCGCTTGGGCTCTCGCCGAGGTTCGCCGCAGTCACTGCACGCATCCTGAGCAGTTCAGCTGACACAACATTTGCTCGATCACTGAATCCTCCTATGCTTGTTCTCTTGATGATTTGACAGTGTTGGAGCTAACAGGGGCATCCTGAGCAGCTCGGTGGAGGTGCTGTCAACGGCGATGACGTCCCCAATGCAACGGGCGCCGAGCCTTTGCAGCGCCTGCATAGAGGGCTACGAGCGCGAGCGCGCCGAGATGGCTTCGTCGGAGCGTGCTCCCTCAGCGGCCGAGCAGCCCATGTCGCTGTGGCTGCAGATCGGCACGCCGAGCAGCGGACGCCCGGCAGACCGCGCGCAGGTCGGTTCATTGTTGTCGTTGTTGCACGTCGTGTCGCCCACACACGTCGTACACGCTTGACAGCTCCTGTATATCGTACGTGGCAACGAACGCTCTGACACGTGGAAACTGTCTCGCTTCGTATTTCAGGAGAAGGCGCGGGAGGCTGACGAGCTGCGACGCCGGTGGCGCGACCGGTGCGCGCAGCTGCACTCGCATGCCCGCCCGCCGCTGGTCACCTGCTCCGAGTGGAACGGGGCTACTATTCTTGGCAACATGCAGGCGCCGCCACCGGTGGTACGGCCGACGGTGCAGCCGCGGGCTGCCGTGGACACCGATCTTGCGCTTGGCCTGGCGGCGGCGAGGCCGGCGTGTGAGACGGACGACAAGCTGCTCGTGAGACGGCTCACGGAGGCGGTGAGATGGCAACCCGAGGCTGCTGCTGCTCTGGCCTGCACGATCGCGAAGGCCAGGTCCGGCGAAGCCAGGCGGCGATGCACTGGGAGGAAGGCCGACGTCGACGCGTGGATCGTCTTTGCCGGGCCTGACGTGACCGGAAAGAGGAGCATGGCCGAGGCGCTGTCCAAGTCCGTCTTCGGCACCGGGGCCGTCACCGTGCGCCTCGGCTACCCACAGGCCGGCGATGACGGCGGCGAGTCCGTCGTGTCGTGCCGTGGCCAGACGGCGCTGGACCGCATGGCGGAGGCGATATGGGCGAACCCGTTCCGCGTCGTCGTGCTGGATGGCGTCGACCACGCGGACAGCATCGTGCGCGGGTCCATCCTGCGTGCGATCGAGTCCGGCCATCTCTCGGACTCGCACGGCCGCGATGTCGCCCTCGGCACCAACATCTTCGTCGTGATGTCGCAGTGGTCGCCGCCGTTGCCGGATCACATGAGGAGCTCGCAAGAAGCCGAACCGTTTCTTCCTGACCTGCCATGGAACCTGGGGCACGGGATGATCACCGGCGGGAAGAGGTGCAGGCCGGAGCAGCTGCTTGACGACGGAGACCGGCGCACAAAGGCACGTAAACACTGGGCGCGGGAGCCGCTTCCCTTGGACTTGAATCTGTCCATGTCCGATGACCACCCCGATGCCGTGGACGACAGCGGCGGCGAGGGATCACGGAACTCGTCCAGTGACCTCACCGTGGAGCACGAGCAGGAATACGGCCAGCCCGCTCCTGCCCGGTGCTCGGCGGCACCAACCGTGTCCGAGCTCATCAAAGCTGTGGACGGAGTGGTAATGTTCAAGCCACCGGTGACCTTGGAGCCACTGATGAAGCGGAGCGTCTCCGACTTGGTGGTGCCGGCGGCGAAGTTCGGGGAAAAAATCACGGTCGGCGGGTGGTCCGTTCACGTCGACAACGGCTTGCTGGGCAGGCTAGCCGCCGGTGCCGCCCGGGCGGCTGGAGCTACGGCGGCCACGCCCATGGATGAGTGGACCGGCGAGGTGCTACACCCTAGCAGCATGCGGCAGTTCAAACGTAGCCTGAGCACCAACGACGTCGACGGAGCGACGACTGTGGAAGGCGGCGGCCGGAGAAAGGACGGCGAGATGTTCCCGATGCCGGTGACGGTGGACGGGAGCTGATGAAGCGCCGCACACTCCGACGACCTCCACGTTTTTCCATCTTTTATTTGCTTGGTCATCAAGATATGATCATGCACGTTGTACATTAGTACATTCATGTAAATTTTCCAGCAATCAGTTTTTTGTTTTCGGTTGGAGAGGAGTAACAATCATAAACTAGAGATGGGACAAGAGATCACTGAGAGGTAGCTAGCAGCTCCTTTTCCCCATTTTGGCTTTTACGTACTATCTCATCACGGAGATCATGGATTCAGTTGGCAGCAATCTATGATGATTCACACACCTGCCGAACAGCCGTGTTTTAACCTATAGAGGATTACGACTGCTTCCTGCATGCAGTTCAACATGAAACTACGAAGTGCTCCAACCAAGGATACTACTAGCTAGTACATTACTACAGCTTCCAAGTATAGTACTGCACTGGTCAGGCGTATGGTTATGAGAGCTTCATCATGAACACGTAATTGACGGTCATCATTATTTAATTAATCATCATAACGCACCTCCTCGACATTGTTACATTACATGGCATGCACGATGCACGAATAGTAACACGCCTCGGGTATAATGGTAGCATGGGCGTGTTTGGTGCCGCTCAGCACGTACTGAAACCTCACAGCTCCTTCATGTGTGAAAACAGCTTCTGCTCCTCCAATTATATACAAACAATGTTAAAAACTTAAAATGCTATATGTGCTGTCCAGGCACTACATCAGCTTTGGCACATCGTACCAACGACCAAGTACTGATATGGTATATACGTAAAGTTGTATGCAGTGCATATCAGTATCATCCAACAGCTTGTGCCGTACGCCGTACCGCCAAAGCATCCATTGTGTGTAGTGTAGGTGTAGCACATGCACATCCACCATCCATGCCAATTGCCAAGCGCAGGGCAGAGACGACAGGCGAGGAAAGTCGATCGGTCAAAAAAGAGGAACAGGTTATTTCGCGTCCGCGGCGCGCGCCTCGGGAGGCCGGCAGGCAACGACCGGGAAAGAGGCACGCAGCAGTGCCGCCGCAGCCGCAGCCGCGCAGTGGCAGTGCCAAGCCGAATTGCGCGCACTGCACACGCTGCAGGGCACGCGGGTCGCCGACCGGCCGGGCTCGCTGCCGCGGTCGGCGACGCGCACGCCGCGCGCTGCCACTGGCACTGCCATGACCACCCGGCCGATGAGCCGAGCCGCCGCTTTATCCATGCATGCCATATATGCCACGCATCGATCCGCCAGCCAGCCAAAAGCCGGCATGACGCGAGAGTTGATGAAAAGCAAAAGCCACGGCAGGCGCACGCGGTAACTAATTCCTTTTAGCGGCTGTACGTACGAATGGATCCGATTGGTTTTGGAGGCAGTGGCCTCCAAAGATTCACCTTCTCGGCCGGCCTCAATGGCCATGGCTCCATCCCTGTACGGACGACGGCCGATATTTTACTGCGTGATCTAAGCGTCTTTTCATGGAGGATTATTTCTGCTGCGCTGCTGGTGTATTTTAATTTGATCGCTCGGCGTTGGAGGCAGGGATAGATGCTGCATGGCATGGATCAGCCAGCTTGGTTAGTCATAGATCGACACACCTGGTTTGCTCAGGCAGAGATGCAAACTTGGGTGATAAACAAGGACTCAAATTGTGCGATTATCGATCATCATGTGACAATGAACAATTAGTCTGTCCTAACACTAATGAGCTAATTACGCGACAAATTCTGTGTTTCCGCTTGTTCTCCATGCATACTGCTAATAACGCTTCTCCTCAACTAGTGTTTAGTAAGCGATAATCAGCCTCATCAAACACCTAATAATCACTGGATTCATCTTTTTGCAATAAATGAGTTCCCAACACCCTAAACAAATATTACCCCCTGGCAATATAATTAGGCATCCAAAAGGATTTGTATTTGTTGTTACAGCTGATTATAGTATTATCTACAAAATGTAACCGAACCGATGTAACTTTACTGAACCTTGCCAGTAATGCATGTCGTAGCACCGCCCTTACTGGCTAGTCTTTTCGGCGGCAGCAGGTTGTATTTCTTTAATTTTCTGCACCCTTTTGTTCCAAGAAAGAGAGAGCCAAAGAGAGAAAGGATCCAAATCCAAGACCCAAACTATGCTTCTGCTGCCTGAGCATTTGAATAGTCAATCTTGCCTGTACACGAGCACCAATGCTATCCCCTAGAAATACACGAACAATACTCCCGTCACCATCACGCAGCATGATGCCGCCGCATGCAGTACGGCGTAGGTACATCGTGTGTTGAAATGGAAGGGGATAGAGAGGGAATGATGGTTTGTCTCTGTCCTGAGAAAACCCTTTTGCAGGCAGTAAAAAACAGACTAGTTAAGCGCGCGGCGGTAGCTGACAGAGACAAAATAGCTGCATATTTAGGGATAAAGGGCCAGAGGACAAATGCACACTGTAAGTTTCGTTGTAACCACTCTCTGCTACGCACAGGGCACAGTCAGTCTCTGAAAGGACATGCTGCATTAATATACAAAAGGTCTCAGCTGGCCCATGTGGTATATGGAAATCAACATCTTTCTTACATTACTGAATGTGATATGTCTGCTGGATATATACCTCCAATTCATGTACTGTACATGCTACATGGATGCTTGAGCATCCATGCATATCCATCCTGCAGTTTGGCATAATAGGAGAAAAGTGAACAAACTACTTGAGGATGATCTATAGTAGATAAATTAATGAACGATGATAATGGCAGAAGTAATTAATTTATGGCTAAAGCCCAGTAAATTAAAAAAAAAAAACCACAAGCTTTTAACTTTTTGCAGTAGGTGAAGCCTGCTTGCGACAAGGAGACGGAGCAGAGGGTGGCTAGTAGGTAGATAAAGGCCACAGCCCACAGATGGTAGCAACAAAGCGGATCGAGTGCAAGACGCCAAGGACAAAACTGCTGCATGTTTAGGGATAAGAGCCAGAGGACAAATGAGGCGCACGTTAAGCACGTCGTAACTGCGTTTGCGTTTGCGTTTGCGGTCTCGCCCAGACGCCCACACCGGTGGGACTGCAGATGATAAAAGATAAAGCCCTAAACTATCCCCCGCAGCTTTCTTTAGCTGCTAGTTGGAATGGAATCGGCGAAGGAGAAAAAGAAGCTGCTGCTGCTGAATCCGGCCGCCCCATTCTTTTCATTTCGTTTCAGACTTTGGCCGCGTGAAAGTCCGCGTCACTGACGCCAGTGCAGGTTTGTGAATTTACCACCACAGTCAGGTCCTCACCACTTTGAGCGCCTGCCTGCCATGCCATCGGTAAACAAAGCAGCAACTCCACACCAGCAAGCCCCATGCCGCCTTGGCTGTAGACGGTGGTACCAGCACACCATAGCAGCGGCGGTGGCAGAGATCGATGCGCCTACGGCGATGTACAGTGGCAAGGACAAGAAGTGGCCGATGCATGCAGCCCAGCACAGCAGCTGCTACTGCAGTCTCCAGTTTGTGCTGTGTACCTGGGGCGTAGCCACGTTGAAGTTACCTGGTGGACAGGCACTAACCTTTTTTTTTTTTTTTTTTTTTTTTTTTTTTTTTTGTTGCGATTGAACGGCCTAGCTTATTTTCACCATATGTTTTAGTGAAGTTGTGTGAGTTACTTAAACAGTGCACCAGGCTTCATTTGCTTTGTAACTTCACCCCTGGTGCTTACTGATTTCAGAGGTTAGCAACTTTGCAAGCCAGGGCATTTAACCTCTCGTACTCTCAAGAGTCAAGTCGCCCATAGCTTCTCCGAAATGACGGATTCTGCAAACGCAGAACCATGACCTTTTTTGGACAAAAAAATAAACGAGTAAAATGGTTCGCTGATGAGCGGTGAAGACTACTGGGCCTCACGACTAGTCACGCCATTTGCAGCTACGTGAGCCCATGACCACCCACCACACACATTTTGGGTCACACTTCGCATCCTCTAATTAACGATTCGCTGTGTTCTCCAGAGTCAAAGCAATTCAAAGGGTAATTCCACTCTAGTTCCATCTTTTACCCGTCCAAACAAACTGTAATTCAATCAGAGGGTTGGACCAAAAGTGTAAGCAAACAAGCTAGGAATCGACAAATCAACTAGGCAGCATCGCAGGTCCCAGAATGCACACTGCCTTGCTTGCCTAAACATTAGCTCCGTCCTAGCTTACACCTGTAACAATCCAATGGAGCAAAGATGGGAGCCCAAAAAATTTATTGGAAAAAACTATGGCCTCTAGCTTTAAAGAAGAGGGGCCTTCTACATAGCACCAGCAGCAACCTGTGAACCATCATCAGCGGCTTCAGTTCTGCCAACCAAGAAACATGCGGTCATCAACTGCCAGTCTGACACTTCACACATTGCAAACAAAAACCCACTTGTCGATAGAGATGACATGGAATGGGGCAAATATATTGTACCTCTCAATCCCTTCTCCAACCTCCATTCTGATGAAGTTACCTATTGTTACTTTAGAACCAATCTCTTTCGACAAGTCATTCAGCACGGTCTGAAAATAATGGCACCAGGACCTAAAGCTATCAGAGATAAAACATAATCAAGAAGTACAAAACCCTATTGACTCACCTTAACGTCTGTGTTGTCATTTAAAACATATTTTTGCTCCATCAGCACAACTTCTTCAAAGTACTTCCTCAATCGGCCTTCCACCATTTTATCCATAGCCATTTGGGATTTCCCTGAGCTTTCGGCCTACAATGTTACATGGTGTCATGTCATCTCATTTCTGAAGCAACTTGACACACACAAAGTGACCACATGAAGGACTGACCGTATCACATGCATGAGTATGTGACACAGCATTAATAAAGCATGGGATGACATAGACTTAGAAGTAAACTAAACACAACCTAAGAAAAGTCAAATATGCCTAACTTGAGTGTGGCATAAGTCCTGTTATGTACCAAACATGCTGGAGGAAGTGTGGTGGTATCAACCTGTGTTCGAAGTATTTCGCGCTCATTTTCTAAAGCGGAAGCAGAAACCAGTTCTTTTGATAAGAATAATGGCTTTGTCGCAACAATCTGCATCGCAATAGATGACCCAACACTTTTGACAGCATCAAGGAGAGTACTGCTATCTTCTGCTTCTAGTGTGACCAATCCAGCGATACGACCCATACCTGAAGCAAACAGAAAAAAATGCTCAGGAGTTAAGTGAATTACAGAATGAGCAAATGCATCATTCGTGTTGGAAAAAAGAAAGAAGAAAAACGGGCCCGTATTTTTGGCAAAGTATCAAAACGACCAAAAAGAGCCTGCAAACTAGGAGAGTTTTCAAATTACTAACACAAGTCAGCTCAGCAGAACAAACAACAATCAGGATCAGACTAACATACTGAATTATTGTACTTCAGGAGTACCCAAACAAGCATTATCCACTTAGATGAAATTTCATTTTCCTCCTTTCTAAAAGATCATAGTGTCAGTGGAAAATTTAAAACAATAGTTGTGTTCAAATTTTATTTTATCATGAGTGTACATCCATGGCTGCATTATAATCAAAATCAAAGAAATTGCATCCGTATACCGGTAAAAGTGTAAAACAGGGAAAGTATTAGATTATTTACTAGAATTAGCTTGAACGTGAATACATACAAACATGATGTGGTTTCTAGTTGTCGAAAAGTTTTAGAATGGTGAAGAGATTAGAAAAGGTGAGAAGCAGGTAAGAATGCCCCCTAGGGCCTAGTCAGTAAGAAACTGCTCAGTAATATTAATGGTGCAGGACGGAGGACAGAGTAAAATCTGAAGAATGAAGAAAAAAAAAACTGAAATTCCATCACCTGGCTGGGGACAGGTATGCAGATAAGATGAAACAACGCCATGTGCAGTTGTCGACAGCATGAAGCCTCTTCTGAGTTTCACATTCTCCCCAACCATTGCAGCAACTTCTGTAACAGCACTTTCGACAGTTGTTTCCCCACTGAGCATCGGATGATCAAGATTTATAGACATGTTCTGCAGGGTTGGAGAAATGTCTTTTTCTTAGAAATGACTGAAACCAGGGATAATATATGATATAAAGCAGCCTTATATTTGTGTATAAAATCATGAATCTGGGAATACACCACATAGGGATAATGGCATACCTCTAAAAGTTCAGGACCAAAAGGCATGAACAATTCACCGGAATCCTGATCAGATAAAGCCATCTTTGCCAATGATGAAGCCTGCATGGTGACAAAATAGAAAAATATTTAAATAACTCGAAGTATGCAATTGCTACAGAACTGAAGTTGATATATCTGCAACTTGATCAACAGATGAGTGGAAAATTTTCCTTTACATGATATGCCTACACCTACAAATATGCATATAGTTCTTGGCACGTAAATGTGTCAGCTACCTTTGTATTTCACAACCACTAAAAGAGGTATCGTGTCACACTCCATTTTTAAGGATAAAAATAGAATGTATAAATAGCCTTATATGCGTCCCAGGAACAGTCGCACGTATAAGAGGACAAATTGTAAGAGTATCATCACCCTGTTTATTACATATCGAATCATTATTTTTTTACAGAGTCTTGCGCATAAACAATAAAATCTAAGATAATTTCATAGTGGAAGCTTCCCACAGAGACACGTCGACTGGTGAACACCAAGCCTAGTACTCATCCCGATAGCTCTCACTCCAACCTTCATCTGTTACCCATCCGGGATTTCCAAAAATGAAAGTAAAACAAACATAAGTACACAACCGTACTCAGCAAGCACAACACGGGTTAATGAAGCTCAATAGGCTGACACTGTTTGTCTGTATTTAGCTTTTATAAGTTAATCAAGTTAATCAGTTAAGCAGCATCAAGGTAGCAAGTGTTTCCCAAAACCATCATGATCAATGTAACATAAATGAATAGCAAACATAACAGCAAAAACATGAACAATTTAACATGACAAGAGAGATCATCATTAGTATAAGGAGTTCCAAGGCCGCTCGTATCCTTGAGCAAGGCTAGTATACCAGTTTATTAAACTCTGCGCAGAGGTGTACACTTTCACTGTGAGCCGTGAATTGCCCTTTCGCCCGAGGCCCGTCGACCTCTTAGCTCACTATTAAGGAAAGCCGGCAGGGTTCACTATGAAGTCTTTCAAAGGTTCGTCTAACATGTTAGGGCCGCTGAGGTTTCTGTGCCCTACGGATGTAGTATCCCCCCTTCTGATGGCATACGACCGCAGCCTATACTCATACAGACAGAGGTCCAACTACACCCAACCCGAAACACACCCCCCTTGCGCCATAAAGGGAACCGTTAACATGCTAGAAAAGGTCCTCATAATGAGCTAAAGCCAGAGCCATATAGCCCTCACAGCTGTACTGTAAATCCCGGAAGGTACGTTACTGATTAATCCTCAGGTGGTTAAAAGTCATTTTTACTGTTCATGGCACAAATACTCATCAAGCCACAAGATCATGATATCATTAAGCGCTAGCATCATTGCTACCCAATGCACCCAAAAGGTTCAAGGAATTAGGATATCAAAGCTAGTTATAACCTCTAAGTCATCAAACGGACTCATGCAAATGCATTGTTATTATAGTGAATAGGTAACAAGGAAGATACATGCTATACTTGCCTTGATTCACAAAGTCTTGCTAGTCCTGCTGATCCTCGAAATAACTTGGCTCAATAAAACCCTCACCGTCTGAACTCGACATTAACCATCAACACCAGACAATCCAATCGGGCATACATACACGAAGCAAACAAAGAGTTATTAGAGGAGCAGTACACCAATGTCATCAAAACAGAATAAAATATTTATAAAACTATTCTACTTGTTTCTACGATCACACATATGTCAAGTTCACTGAAAACGGAGTTATAACGGCGAAGTTATGATTTTTCGAAGATTTTCTATAGATAAATAAATACTTTAGATATAGATTAAAATATAAAGTTTCCAAAATATGCCAACAGTAGCACTACTGCGTAGATTGCGAAATTATGAACCTAACACAATTTGAACGGACCAAAACGGAGTTAAAACTTGAAAGTTATAAGCCTTTAAAGATAATGGCAAAACTGTAAATAAGTAAAAATGTATTCTGAAACTGAAACGGGAAAATACGTTTTCCAGAGAAGAAAACGTATTCAGGGAGCAGTTATAAAGAAAATACGCTTTCTAAAGAACAAAGCGTATTTCAGATCTGTTGAACAGAAGATACGTTTTCCAATAGTGAACACGTATTCTGCTGAATGTGCTAAGGACTCTTAATTAAATAGCCAGAAGGCTAGGGGGTTTTCTGCAAAAATACCCCGCGAAGGGGTACGGGCTGTTTCTGGCCGTCCGTCTCAGGATGAACGGCTCAGATCGGTCTGGCCCGTCGAGACCTCGCCGGAGTTTATCGATCTCAGACGACGCTCGACACGGCGGCGGACCTCGCCGGCGACGATGAAACTCGCCGGAGTTTATCGATCTGGCGCTACAGACCTCGGCTTGACACCGGGCTTTGACCAATCGACTCAGGAGATCGAGACGATCACGATGAGCACGAAGATGACGACCCGAGCAAGTCAAGGATGGCCCGTGGCCGGCAACGGCGGCGACGAGCTCGTCGGCGTTCACCAGCCGAGCGCTACGGCCTACCATACTACTCGGAAACGCGGTCAAACGACACAGGGGATCAAGATGAGTATACCAGAGGGGAAGATGGAACCTGAGATGACCGGTGGCGAGCTCTTGACGGTCGACGGCGGACGGCGGCGACCTGCGGGCGTCAATTCACAGCAGAATTGAGCGGCTCGATCCAAATTGAGGGCACCCGCGTGTTCAGGGAATCCAACTCGAGCTCGGAGAGGAACTTACCCCACTAAATGCGCTACGGTCGCGGCGGATTCCGAACTCCGGCGGCGGCGGCAATGGCGGCTAGGGTTTCGGGGCGTTGCGGCGACTCGCGCGAAGGCTGCTGACGCTAGGGTTGCGGATAGGAGTTGCGGCGCTGTTTAATTTCTTAAATAGCCCGAAGTCCGGACGAGCGGGCGCGCGGTGGTGCGGGTCGGTGTCGAGTTCGACTCGATGTCCCGAGCCCGAGTCTGGTCGGAGGTAGAAGGAAACGACGCGGGGTCCACCTGTCAGCCAGAGCAAGGAAGGAGAGAACGCGGACTGCGGACGCGGCGTCATGATGGGCCTCGGCCTGCCGGCCCAAGATGGAGAACGGCGCGCGCGCGGGTGCGGCTTGCTGGGCTGGCGACCCCCGGCCCATGATGGAGAGAGAAGCGGGCCGCGCGCGGAGAGACGGCGCGGGCGCCGGTTGGGCCGCTCGGGCTGCCGGGCCGAAAGGAGGGAAGGAGAAAAGAAATTGTTTTCATTTATTTAAATCATTTCAAATGCAAATTCAAATAAATTTTGAATTCCAATCCAAATTCAAACACCACACAAGAAAAATATGCACCAGCATGAATGCTCAAGCATGTTTCTACCATGATTCCACCTCATTTTCATAAAAACATTTATTTTGCACACTATTTATTTACCCAAAAATCATTTTGCCTATTTTTTTTATATTGGAAAATCTAGGGTTTTACATATCGGCATTTACTTTTCAACTGACGAACAAATGATTTAGTGGTGTATTATTAGAAGAACGAGAAAAAGAGTGGGGGGGGGGAGCCCTTACAACCAAACCCACCAATACCACAAAAGCAATGCTACCAACAAATGTAAGTACCCAATTACTGTGTACTCATCTTGAAGAAACGAATCTAAAAACCCTTGCACCTAAATTGTTAGGCCGTTCCATATGTAACTTGCATTTTGTTTATGTGTGAAAGGTTTAAGAAGAGATCAAGAAAACAGCTCAGCTGCCGATAATTAAGATAAAATTGTTGCTGGGAAATGAAACCAACCAGGTACTGGAAAACATCATTTCTTGCTACGAAATCAGTTTCACAGTTAAGCTCAACTACAGCAGCCCTTTTGTCATCCTGTGCGATAGCTAGCAAACCTTCAGCAGCAGTGCGTGAAGACTTTTTGGCAGCAAGAGAAACACCTCTCTTCCTTAGGTCCTTCTGAGCAGCCTCTGAAAGAAATTAACAAACTCAAATAGGAAAAGTGAACCAAACAAATAAGCCAGCTAAATCATGACACGGCGCGGAGCTAGAAGAGCTAACCGATATCCCAGTTGCA
Source organism: Bothriochloa decipiens (assembly GCA_023333625.1). Lineage (NCBI taxonomy): Eukaryota > Viridiplantae > Streptophyta > Magnoliopsida > Poales > Poaceae > Bothriochloa > Bothriochloa decipiens. Next base: position 55,992,811 of record CM041635.1, on the reverse strand, counting down.
GGCAACTAGGGAGGCCTTGACGTCTTTGATTGGAGCACTAGTTCTTTGTCTGAGTTGCTTAATACGGTTCATTTGCTCTGAAGAAGACACCTCAGAGCTGAATCTCCTAAGAAAGCCATCTTGGGGAACATGAGTGCTCAATTGATTAGTCTGGAATGCTGAAGAAGAGTGTGGCCGAGCAGTTTGCTGCTGAGCACGCAAGAGAAGCCCCAGTATGGACCTCTTCGCACCTTGACCCCAAGCCATTCTCACAGAATACACTGCACCCCCTCCCCCTGATGGCGTATGGGTATCAGGGTTTCAAAAAGCGGCACTAAGCGCACGCTATGGGGCATAAGCGTTCCCAATGCGGCGCGACCGGCCTTGGTGAAGCCGCAGGGGCCGTGCGCCGTCGACGGTCCAGCGGAGGCGGGAGGGGAGAGGGAGGTGCGTACGCAGGGTCACCAGCCGGTGTGCGGAGGACGGAGGCGACTGGCGAGAGGCGGGAGGAAGCCGCTGACGCCGCCGCCGAGCCTGGGACTGTCCCGCCGTCGCTGAGAGCACGAGCCTGAGAGCCCCGCCGGGGTAGGGAGCAGCGGCGGCGGCTGTCAGGCTGTTTGCCTCAGTGTTAGGCTTGGTTTTGGGCCTTTGCAAGCGGGCTGGTAGTTAGGCTTGGTATTGGGCTTGGGCCCAGCTATCAGCAGAGCCTAAAAGGCCCAAAGAAACGAAAGGGAAGCAGAAAACAGAGGAAGCGAGACCTTACCGGCTTACCCGTCCACCACTCTCCAGCAAGAAGACCCCATATCATATCCTTCCACTGCTATGGCGGCGGCCGCGGCGGCGGCGACCTCTCCGGCGAGGGCTTCGTGGCGGCCTGCAGTTCCCGCAACTTCCGCATCGGCAGCAGGAGGCTGCTTCCGTGTCGGAGCGAAGCGCTTGTGAGGCCCCTCTGAACTCCGTCTTGCGTTATTCTGCGGAATGTTGTTTAGTCGGGCGCTCGAGCAGTAATTCGGCGAAATTGGGTTCTGCTTGCTTTCCGCGTATCTGCAGTAAGCGTTTAGGGGGAAATTTGGGACCTCGGATTGTTTAATTCGATGCGTGTCTCTTCAATAAACATGCTAAGCTTTGTTGTTAAGTTCTTCACCCAGTCACACCATCACAATAAGGAAATGCAGCATCAGAGACATAGTATGTTACTGTCAGCCTGAATATGGAGTACTCACATAGTTTATATGCAAACCAATTACCAATATAGGGGGGACGCCTTCTTCATTTTACAAAATTTTCAATGAATGATGTAATCTCTGTTCTGGCTTTGGTCTTCCTAGGTACATAGTACATTAGGTGGCCTGATAAGCTTATCTGAACCAAAACAAATTTGCCTGTTTCTCCTCTTCCTCTCTTCTTAGTCTTCATCAGTGCAGGTGAAGTAGCTCAATCTAGCGTATGTGCACTCAGGTCACCGGTTTCATAAAATCTTGTTTTGCATCGAGTTTCTTTCCCTTTGGAAATGTGTGATGCCACTGTTAACGTGCTGATAACATGCTCTAGGCCGCAACTTTTCCCATTTTCTACACTTTTCCAATGCAAATGCACTGATTCTTATGAGATTTCTTCTGTACTAAATTCCTGTGTTCCAACTTCCAAGTGGCTGTAATGACTCTTTCCTCGGCGTCCAGCAGTGCAGGGCTCCAAACGGCAAACACCTGTCCACGCCGAGTCACAAGGCTCACAGCTGCTCACGTCAAGAGCGGGGAAGCCGAAGGGCGTCCAAGCACAGAGGAGAGCGCGCTCACCGGCGGTGGCCCGGACGAAGACTCCCTGCGACGCGAGCTCGAGATCGCGATCGAGGAGGAGGACTACGCGCGCGCCGCGGCGCTCCGGGACGAGCTCCGCGTGCTGCAGGAGGACGGGCGGTCCGCGGTGCTGGCGGCGAACGCGCGGTTCTACGCGGCGTTCAAGGACGGCGACCTGGTGGCGATGCACCGGGCCTGGGCCAAGGGCGACCACGTCTACGTGGTGCACCCGTCGGCGGGGCGGATCTCCGGGTACGAGATGGTGATGCAGAGCTGGGAGATGGTGTGCGACGCCGGCTACGAGTTCCCGCTGCAGATCGACCTGCGGGACGTGGAGGTGCGCGTGCGGGGCGGCGTCGGCTACGTCACCTGCATGGAGATGGTCAGGACCAAGGGCAGCACCAGCTGGGGCAAGCAGCTGGCCACCAATGTGTTCGAGAAGGTGGATGGCGAGTGGCTCATGTGCGTCCACCATGCCTCGCACTTCGATGAGTGAAGCTGCTTTGCGCTTCGATGGATCGATGAGTGAAAATAATTTTCGTCGGCGGTGAGGTATTTATAGAGTACAAAAACATATGGATTCAGAGAATTGTTGTGACCCCTCTATTGTTTTAGCTGCACTATGTTCCGCTGTTCGTTATGCTCACAGACACGCAGCAACACCTCCACACCGGTTAGTGAAATCATTGTTGATAGTTGCTAACATTTACCGTAGGGCGGGACGATGTGTTAAACTCCTTTCAAAGGCTGACTATAGCCATGGGCCATGGCCAGGAAGGCGGTAATCCAGGTTGGAGAGACCAGCAGGACAGCAGCCGACAGATAGCTGATCCTTACGGAGAGGGCAAGCTAGGGATTGAGCTCCACCATATATTGAGAGACGCCTCCGCCGGCTCTAAGGGTGGACTCGTGGGCGGACTGTGTGGAGGGGGAGCTTCGCACTCGATCCGTGCGTGCTCTCCCCCCACCGATGGATCGCAACACTGATCGGTGGGCTGACATGATTGATCAAGAAGCTGGCGTGGCGCCCCCGACCTCAGGCAGCCGCGGTGCAGAGCCAGTCTGGGGCGCTGGACGGTGCTGGCAGCCTCGTGGCGGTGATCACCGACGGTGGGGCTCCGGCCAGCAATAATTCTTCCGGTGTTGTGTGTGACAGGCCGGCCCATGAGCTCATTGAGGAACAGATTTGTTGTATCCCCCTGGCCACGCCGCTGATTCGTCGTGGGCCACTCCTGAGGCGATCCAAGACCCCGGTATCCTTCAGCTCGCTGAGGAGGAGTGAGCGTATTGCTGCCAAGCCAAGGACGGCCAACGCTACTCGACAGGCGCAAGTTGTACTGCTGCGTAAACTGGGGATCGAGGTCAACGGATGTGGACGTCAAGCGCAAGTTTAAGGCGGCCTGTCGCGGCAACCTCTCGCAGAAAAAGGAGGAGGCTATGCAGATATTGCTCAAGGGCGATCTGGATTTTGCGGCTCTGGACCTGGATCTGACCGGCCTGGAGGATGAGGTGGGGGCCTGATCAACCACACCCCCTCTATCAAACGGTCCTGTAGCTCAATTGTGTACCAATGTCAAGCCCCCCAATGTGTTTTGTCTAGAACGTCCGCGGCCTCAATGATCGGGCGCGGCGTAATGTAGTTCGTGATCTAGTTGTTCAGCATCAACCGTCCTTTGTTTGTCTTCAAGAGACCAAGTTGTCTCAAATTTGTAACAGACTTGCTAATGACATTCCAGGGGGGTGTCTTTTGACTATGATTTCATTCCCGCGGTGGGAGCGTCGGGCGGCATTCTGTTTGCTTGGCGTAGAGATAATCAAGGAGCGCTTCATAATTTCCGCCAAAAGGTCCGGTTGGCTGGCTCGGAGGAGGTCCCATGCTGTTCTCGGTGGTCTACGGTCCGCCGCAGCTAGAGGTGGACAAGGTCGCTTTCCTGGGTGAGATGCGTGCCTTCAGAGCAGCGTCTCCAGGGCCATGGCTGCTCTGTGGAGACTTTAAGTCTCCATGATTTACAGAGCCAGGGATAAGAACAATAATCGGCTGGATCGCAGGGGTATGAGGCATTTCCGTTCCTTCCTCAATCATGCCCTCTTGGAGGAGATTGACATGGAGGGACGAAGGTTTACGTGGTCTAATGAAAGAGACGTGCCGACATTGGAGCTGCTGGACAGGGTGTTCGCCTCAAGTCACTGGCTGGATAGGTTCCCGAATCATGTTCTTCGGCCTCTCTCGTCGGACTGCTCTGACCACAATCCTCTTGTTCTGCTGCTGGACGCGTTTGGTGGGGCAAAGAACCGCTTCCGCTTTGAGAACTTTTGGATCAAGTTACTTGGATTCCAAAATGTCGTGTCGTTGGCTTGGGAGGCGGTTGTGGTGCACGCTGACCCGTTCAGGGTGCTGGACCAGAAGCTGAGATTCCTCGCCAGGACCCTCAAAAGCTGGAGCTGCTCGAGAGTGGGAAGTCTCCGCCTTCAGATCACGCTGGCACGAGAGGCACTCCTGGCGCTGGAAGACGAGAGAGAGCGACGGCCGCTCCAGCTCTGGGAAATCAATTTGAGGCGGATGCTGAAGCTGCGTGTACTCGTCCTAGCATCGTTGCTGCGGACCGTGGCACGGCAGCTTTCGCGTATCCCGCTTCTTTGCGGAGGGCGACGCGAACACGCGCTTCTACCATCTACAGACATGTCATCGAAGACGGCAGAACTCACGGCCTCACTGTCCAGGGTCCGCGCGTTGTTGATGACAGGAATATGGCTGAGACATTGTACACGCATTACAATGATTTGTTGGGTACAAACTTCGTTCGCACTCGCCGTTTCGACTTTGAGGCCATTGGCATGCCCACTGTCGCCTCCCTCGGAATTGACTTGGGTGCAATGGAGGGTATACTCACGGAGGACGAGGTTTGGAGGGTCATCCGTGACATGCCAGCTGATAAGGCGCCTGGACCGGACGGTTTCACTGGAGCTTTTTACAAAGCGTGTTGGGGGACGATCAAAGGGGACGTGCTCAATGCGTTCAATGCTTTCTGGTCATAGGACGCGAGGAGCCTGCATCACCTCAATGATGCGTATATGATCCTGCTCAAGAAGAGGGAACTAGATTTCGATGCTGCTAGCCTCCTCCAGTACAAGAATCTTGCTCAATGGTATTCATTCTGGCCATGGAGGTCTTAAACCACTGTCTTGCTTGGGTGCAACAGCTGGGTATCCTGTCACCGATTCCTGGCCTCGGCGGCGAGAGAGTCAGCCTATTTGCGGATGACTTGGTGCTCTTTGTGTTGCCGCATGAGGAGGACCTGCTCGTGCTGAAGCAGATTCTGTCACTATTTGGGTTGGCCTCTGGGCTTTTTTCAAACTTGCAGAAAAGTCAGGCATCGCCGATCAACTGCACCCAGGATGATATCGCATTGGTCCAGAACGTCATGCAATGCCGAGTAGAGAACTTTCCATGCAAATACCTGGGCATCCCTCTTTCAATCCGGAAGCTCAGGCGGTCTGAGGAGCAGCCCATGATCGATAAGGTTGCAGCAAGAATACCTGGTTGGAAAGGAAATCTTCTAAATGCAGCGGGCCGGTCAGCTCTAGTTAAGGCAACTCTTTCGGCTATCCCAATTCGCACATCTTTAGCCCTATGCCTTTCTCCTTGGGCGGTCACCCGGCATTATATTAATAAGAAGAGGAGAATTACAATCTTACAAGCGCGACTAGCGCTGCATCGCATAGCAGACTGCCCTGCGATGATTATGTTTACATGAGACTAATTACTCACTAAATTTATTACACTCTGTTGGCCTGAATCCTTCCTTCTGACTGCCTCCCAATCCTTGAACTCGTCCCTGATTAACATTACGATTTCTTGATCATCCCTGTACTTGTGTTCAAAAACTCTACGATTCCTTTCCCTCCATACGTGCCACAACGTTAGGATTGCTATTGAATGGCCTTCCCTGGATCCTTCAGTAACCAACTCGAAGAACCAGCTTTCCATATCGTGTTGCATCTCCCAGGTCGACGGTTGTAGCTTGGCACATTTGCTCCAGACTGCCACTAGGCCCCAAATCCTTCTTGTGACTGGGCATTCGATGAATAGATGAACAACAGCTTCCAGGTTCCTTTCACAAAGCGCACAAATGTAATTATTCTCCCAGCCTCTTTGCTGTAACCGTGCTGCTGTCCACACTCTGTCTTGGAGAGCTAACCACAGGAAGAATTTGCATCGTGGAGTGGCCCATGACTTCCAAATCAATCTTGGAAAGTTTGAGATTGTCTGCCCGCAAAACTGAATTTCATACGCCGACTTCGCTGAGTACTTCCCAGAACTATGGATTGTCCATATGATTTCATCTTCTTCGGTACTGTTGAAATCCAAGTGTAAAACGTTGATTCGCTGGCACAGTAGGAAGAAGTCTCTTAAAATATCCGCCGTTAGATCATGGGCAATATCATTAATCACTTTCCGGTTTAGCCAAGCATCCCTGACCGATCTGTGTTTCCTTCTCGCGTGCCTGTATAACCTGGGAAACAAAGATGCCGGCGCTCCTCCATCCACCCAGCTCGAGTGCCAAAAGGAAGCTTTCCGTCCATTGTTAACTATGACCCGTGTTGCCGCCTTGAATAGGTCCATATCTGTATTATCAACCGGAAGTTTCGTCCCCACCCAAGGCCTGTCGGAGCTTGTCCATTCGATCCATAGCCATCTCAGTCGCAGCGCCCTGCTGAACCGTTCCAAGTCCAAAATGCCCAGGCCGCCAACATGGATTGGCATTGGCCTTGCCACCAGTGGCCAGCTCACCTTGCATTTCCCTCCAGTGATCTCTCCGTCCCGCGCCCACAGAAAGCGTCGACGTACCTTATCCAAGTCAGCCGTGAATTGTTTTGGAACCTTGACTGTTGTAAGCATATATATTGGGAGTGCACTGAGTACCGAGCGAACTAACTGTCGTCTCCCTGCCGGATTGAGTAGTCTTCCTTGCCAGCCAGCCAATCGTCTTCGCACTTTGTCTAGAATGCCTTCAGATGCACCAATTTCAAACGACCCAGATTCAAAGGTAGCCCCAAGTAGGTGATCGGGAAACTTGCCCGCCGTCCTTGGAAATCCTATAGGATATGATCCAGGTTCAGCCCGCTGCATCTGATTGGTACTACCGAGCATTTTTGTCCAATTTAACCGTAGTCCCGTCGTTGATCCAAAATGCTGAAGAATGCTCACTAATGCTGCGACTTCTTCTCTAACAGGGTTTAAGAATATGACTGCATCGTCGGCATACAGGGAGACCCTGAACTTTGCAATTCTTCCTCTCAAAGGAGAGAGGATTCCTTCTTCCGTCGCTAGTTCAAGAACTTTCTGTAGTGTGTCAATGGCCAGTATGAAAAGGTATGGTGATAGTGAGTCGCCTTGCCTGAGACCCCTTGCATGCTGTATTCCTTTTCCTTTTGTTCCATTCATTAACACCTTAGAGTGCGCTGTGCTCAGAAGAAAGCTGATCCAATCCCTCCATCTTACACTGAAGCCACGATTCTCCATCATCTCCAAAATATATGCCCAAGAAACAGTGTCAATTGCGATGGTGAGATCAGCCGATCCATGTTTTTGGCAAGTCTGATAGCCAGCGTTTTGGTGATCAGCTTGGCAAATGAGTGAATTAGGCTCACCGGCCTGAAATCCTTTGCATATTCTGAAACTTCTATTTTTGGGATGAGAACAATGTTGGCCCCATTTAGATGCTCAAAAGGTCCAGTGTGTAGATCATAGAAGCATTCCATTGCTTGCATTATATCATCTTTGATTATCGGCCAGCATCGCTTATAGAATGAACCGGTGAAGCCGTCCGGCCCTGGTGCCTTTTCTGCTGGTAAAAGTCTGATTGCTTGCTCTATCTCTTCAACAGAGAAGGCTCGGTCCATGGTGTCATCCTCTAGCCTGGTGAGGTCCAATCTCTCCCAGTCGAAAATCTGTTGTCGGTCAACACATGTGCCCAGCAACTCTGAATAGTACTAGCAGAACGAAACGTCCTCCTTTTCCTCATGGTTCAACACAATCGTGCCAGTCTCATTTTTGAGATATGCTATTAGGTTCCGTTTCCTCCTTCCATTCGCTTTCTGATGAAAGAACTTAGTGCACGCATCGCCTTCACGTATTTGGATTAATCTGGAGCACTGTCGTCGCCGTGATCTTTCAATCGCAGCCCAGCCCATCACTTGATGTTTCAGAGACCTGAGCAAATTTGTTTCTGGCTCAGTAAGAGTCCTGGACTCCTGTGCAGTCTCCAGACGCTGGATTGCCTCATTAGAAATATTCAGCTGTAGCTTTGCGTTGCTGAACAATCCCTTGCTCCATTGTTTAAGACCTCTTGCAGTTTGGGACAGGCGGTTGTGGAGTATCATCATCGGATTGGTACCCCGGACAGGCTGCAGCCACAAGTCATGGACAGTTTGAATGAAGCCTGGTACCCGCGTCCAGAACTGTTCAAACCTGAATACTGCTTCCCTCGGCACCTGTTGAGTACTGCATAGAAATAGGGGACAGTGATCCGAAAGCGAGCTGGAGAGTGCCTGAACGCCCACATCTGGAAACAACGATGACCATCCCAGATTGCAGAAAACTCTGTCAAGATGCACTAGTGTCGGCCTTGCTCTTCCGTTGCTCCATGTGTACCTTCTATTTTGTACTCGCAGTTCAATTAGTTCACTTGTGTCCAGTGCCTGTCTGAAACTTCTCATTAGCGCTCTGTTGATGTTCCCATTGTTTTTGTCATTCGCATCAGTAATGAGGTTGAAGTCGCCCAAGCAAATCCAAGGCAAGTGCTGCTGTGGCTGGCAGGTGATCAGCTCAGCTAGAAAGTCTCTTTTCTCATTGTCATCAGTTGGGCCGTATACTGATGTTATAAGGAAGGAAGTGTTGTTCATATTCAGAGTCATTGTTAGGCTGAGGCTGTGAGCTTTCTTTACTGGATTTGACACTTTGATATAATCTTGATGCCAAGCAATGGCCACCCCGCCTCTTGTTTCAACTGCAGACAGGAAGTCAATATCCCAACAAGCGGCTCCCAGAAAATCCCCTTTCAGCTGTGAATCAATTGAGCTCAATTTTGTCTCTTGGATACAGATGATGTGTGGCTGCGCTTGTTGGATCATGATTTTAACTACTACTCTTCCCGTTGGGCTGTTTAAACCTCTTACATTCCAGTTCAGGATCTTAAGGTCTTTGTTATTCATGATTCAAACTAGCAGGCAATCCATGATGGTGAACTTCAGCTGAAAACATTGAAATCCCTGACAGTTGGCCAGCAAGCTTGATTCTTGTTACTACTGCAACCCTCACAGTACAAACACACCCTCCATATAAAGCCTCCCGGGAAGCTCCACATGCCGAGCCTTCCCCAAACCACACCACCAAACTTCCTCTGCCCCCCTCACTAAACAAACTCTCAGGAAATAAACCTAACTCTACCGGCAGAAGGCCGGTTGCTGCTGGCACTAAGCTACTGACTAACATTTAAACATAACAAGGACTGATCTTCTTCTTCGTTGGTCTCCTGGAAACTCATGGCACCTCCATCTCTGCTGCCTCTCCCTCCTCACCCGCCAATGCCGCCAGAACGGACGCCAGCTTCTTGTTGCCCAGCTTCGCGGCGGCGCTGATGGCTGCTATCTCCCGCTCGGTCATGTCGTGGCCGTACAGGTCGATGTACTCGGTGGCTGCAGCATCAGGTGCCTCCCGCGGCGTGTCGATGAACTGAAGCTCCTTCATGAGCTTTTGCTGAGCTCTCTGGGAAACCGGCACCGGCGAGGGGCGTGCCGCCTGTCGCATGCTGGATCGGGTATTGGGCGGTGGAGTCGACTGATAAATTGCGTCGAGGTTATATTTGGGCTGGCTCAGCCTCGGTGGCAGGTGGCAAATGTAAGGTGGCTTGGCTATCGGTGTTCCACCCAAGATGCCTTGGTGGCCTGGGTATTTCGGACCTGCGTCGCACTGGAGTCGCGTTGCGAGTCAGATGGGTTTACAAGGACCGTGCTGCTGGTCGTGCTCCACAGACCACGGAACGGCAAGTGCTGGCGCTCTTCCAGGCGGCTACTGTGTTCACTTTCGGTAATGGAGCCTCAACTTTCTTCTGGACTGATCGATGGCTGGATGGAATGTGTATCCAGTCCATCGCGCCTACTGTCTACCGGGTGGTCAAGAAGAGAAAGAGAAGGGCCACGGTGGCTGAGGCTCTGCACGCGAACGCTTGGGTACATCACATTGAGGCTCTGAAACCATGGATCACATTCTCCTTGCCTGCTGCTATAGCAAGGAGGTGTGGCACATCTGGTTAGCTAAGCTCCAGTTGCAGGGCATAGTCACTGTTCAGCACAGCAATGTCTTTGAGTGGTGGTTTGTAACAACCCTAATTTTTCAAAGTTTCCAAAAATAGTCAAAATGTATTTTTGGTAAATAAATTAATAGATAAAATAAATGTTTTATGAAAATGGGGTAGAAACTTGCCTGAGCATTCATGCTGGTGCATAATTTCATATGGTGCAGTTTGAATTTAGTTTTGAATTCAAAAACACATTTGAAAAGTGTTTGAATAAATGAAAAGCAATTTCTCTTCCCTCTCCCCTCTTTTCCTGATTTCGGCCCGCTCTTTCCTCCCTCCATCTTTGGCCGGCCGGCCGCCAGCCCGCCAAGGCGTCCGCGCGCGCCGCCACTGCTTCCTGGGCCGAAGGCCAAAGCCCATCAAGGTGCCGCGTCCGTCGTCCGAGCGCGCGCCGCTCCCTCCTGTCACTGACGCGTGGGGCCCGCGTCGCCTTCTCCTTCATCCGACCGGGACTCGAGTCGGAGCTCCGAGCCCGATCCCGCGCGACCGACCGACTCGACGTCCGTGCCACGCCGGTCGCTCCCCTTGACCTTAGGCTATTTAAGCCTTGACTCCGCGCCACAATCCCCTACCGAAAACCCTAAGCCAGCCGCCTTCGCTCCGAAGTCGCCGCAGCGGCCCGAAACCCTAGCGCCATTGACGCCGCCGCCGGACTTCGAAATCCGCCGTGACCGTAAGTCATTTAATGGCGTGGCTTGGCCTAAATATCCTCCTTGATCTCCTAAGCATATTGGTAACCCCAATTTTGATCCATTGGCTCACCTTGCACCGAATTGATGGCCGCAGATCGTCGCCGTCCGCCGCGCCGAGCAACTCGCCGTCCCTGCCTCGCCTCGGTCTCCATCTTCGCCTTAGGTGAGCGCGGTGAGAGCTCCCCGTTCGTTTGGTACCGGTCTTGTGGTTAATGGTGACTGGAGTCGCGAGTTCCATGAACTCCGGCGAGTTCCGTACGCCGCCGGTGAGGTCCGCCGCCGCGGTCGGATTCTTTCCCGGCCGACGTCGTTGTCCGATCGGTGGTCCGATCGGTTGTCCGTTTGGTCATCTCGAATCTGCGCCGTCGGTTTTGTTTTGGACGGCCGTAAATACACCGTACCGCTTTGCGTGGTGACTTTGCAGAAAACCCCCTGAGGTTTGACTTATTCAATTAAGAGTCCTTGGCGTATTCAGTACAATACGTTTCCTCTGTAGGAAAACGTATTTCCTGCTAAACAGATCTATAATACGCTTTGTCCATTGGAAAGCGTATTTTCCTTATAATAGCTTTCAGAATACGTTTTCTTTTCTGGAAGACGTATTTTCTCTTTTCAGTGTCCATTTACGTTTTCAGCTATTTACAGTTTTGCCATTATCTTTAAAGGCTTATAACTTTCACGTTTTAGCTCCGATTTGGTCCGTTCAAATTGTGTTAGATTCATAATTCCGTAATCTACATAGTGGTACTACTTTTGAAATATTTTAGAAACTTTATATTTTTAGGCTATATTTGATGTATTTATTTATCTATAGAAAATCTTTGAAAATCCATAACTTCACCGTTATAATTCCGATTTCAGTGAATTTGATGTCTGTGTGATCGTAGAAGCGAGTAGAATAGTTTGGTAAATATTTTATTCTATTTTGACGACATTGGTGTACTGTTTCTCTAATAGCTCTTTGTTTGCTTCGTGTATGTATGCTCGATTGGATTGTCTGGTGTTGATTGTTAATGTCGAGTTCAGACGGTGAGGGTTTTGTTGAGCCAAGCTATTGTGAGGATCAGCAGGACTTCGTAAATCAAGGCAAGTATAGCATGGATCTTCCTTATTACCTATTCACTTTAACTATCAATACATATGCATGTGTCTGTTTGATGACCTAGAGATTATAACTAGCTTTGATATCCTAATTCCTTGAACCTTTTTGGGTGCATTGAGTAGCAAGATGCTAGTGCTTAATGATATCATGATCTTGTGGCTTGATGAGTAATTGTGCCATGAACAGTAATAATGACTTTTAACTACCTGAGGATTAATCAGTAACGTACCTTCCGGGATTTACAGTACAACTGTGAGGGCTATATTGCTCTGGTTTTAGCTCAGTATGAGGACCTTTTTTAGCATGTTAGCGGTTTTCTTTATGGCGCAAGGGGGTGTGTTTCGGGTTGGGTGTAGTTGGACCTCTGTCTGTATGAGTATAGGCTGCGGTCATGTGGCATCAGAAGGGGGGATACTACATCCGTAGGGCACAGAAACCTCAGCGGCCCTAATGTGTTAGACGAACCTTTGAAAGGCTTCATAGTGAACCCTGCCGGCCTTCCTTGGTAGAGGGCTAAGAGATTAGCTACCTCGGGCGAAAGGGCAATTTACGGCTCACAGTGAAAGTGTACACCTTTGCGCAGAGTTTAATAAACTGGTATACTAGCCTTGCTCAAGGACACGAGCGGCCTTGAAACTCCTTACACTAATGATGATTTCTCTTGTCATGTTAAATTGTTCATACAGTTGCTGTTATGTTTTCTATTTATTTATGTTACATTGATCATGATGGTTTTGGGTGACACTTGCTACCTTGATGCTGCATAATTGATCAATATGATAACTTATAAAAGCTAATGCAGTCAAACAGCGTCAGCTTATTTGAGCCTCATTAACCCATGTTATGCTTGCTGAGTACGGTTGTGTACTTACGCTTATTTTATTTTCAGTTTTGGAAAAATCCCGGATGGGAAACAGATGAAGGCTGGGATGTGAGCTATCGTGCTGAGTACTAGGCTTGGTGTTCACCAGTCGACGTGTCTCTGTGGGGATGCTTCCGCCATGATTTGATCTTAGATTTTATTGTTTATGCGTAAGACTTTGTAATAAATATTAGTACGTTATGTAATAAACAGGGTGATGATACTCTTTATAATTTATCATCTTATATGTGCGACTGTTCCTAGGGCGCATATAAGGCTATTCATACATTCTATTATTATCCTTAATAATGAGGTGTGACATGGTTGTAGGAAAGGAAAAGGCTCTCCAAGCCACTGTGGGCATGCTTTGACTCATGTTTCTTTCTAACCGAATGGATGCTCTGGAAGGAGAGGAATGCGAGAACGTTCCAGGCTCTCGCGACCCCGGGGCCACAGCTTGTGTCTGCCATTGCGGAGGAGGCGGGGGCCTGGTGCCTGGCGGGCTTCAGACAGATATCTACAATCTTGGCAAGATCGGTTGCTGCGTAAGGGTGCCTACTGCCCCTTTGTTCCTTTCATTTCAGTTTAGTTTTCTTCTTCTACCTTTAGGCTGGTAACGTGGGTTGCTGTGGCCTGGTGGGTCGGTGTGTGTGGCGTTGCCATTTGGTCGTATTGTTTTATAACAATCTATTCTCTACTTAATGAAATACAAGCTAGCGGCGTGATCCCAAAAAAATTGAGGGATGTTTCATTTGGACCCTGCTAGGTAGCTTTGGACCTAGTCATGGATCATGGTCCTTCGAATGCCTAGCCCAGGCAAACTAACCTGGCTCACAACCAAACAGGCCTTTCAATCTTGCCACGGATGGTTAGCATCCAACTGCCGACTTGGCTCCATACATGGGTGGTCGTGTCCATGTAGTAGGCGCCACAGATGTTGATCCGATATAAAAACAATAATTTATCACCGATATAAAAATAAGAAAAAAAGTCTACTTTTAGTCCCTCAACTATCACGAAAGTTCACTTTCGGTTTCTCAACTTTAAAACTGGACAAATCACGTCCCTCAACTTTTAAAACAGTACACATTACGACCCTCGACGGTTTTGGATGGCGGATTTGCTACAGTAAAGAAGGTTTTGATACAGTGACAATGGTTTTGTTTTTCTTTTTTTGTTTGAATCTTTAAAAAATTATAATAAATCACAGAAAAATCCTAAAAATAAAAAATCTAATTTTGTTAAACTCCACATGAGTAGATCTACACAGTGAATATATGTTATGATATGCTTTAGTATAAAGTTTTTGCTATAAAGATTAAGCCAAAATAAATAAAAATAAAAAGATAAAATCTTTATAGTAGAAAATTTTATACTAAAGTATACCATATTATATATTCATTGTATAGATCTACTCATGTGGAGTCCAATAAAATTAGATTTTCTATTTTATAATTTTTCTATGATTTACTATAATTTTTCAAAGATTCAGCCGAAATAAACAAAATAAAGACAAACTACTGTAGCAAAACCTCCGTTACTGTTGCAAAACTACCATCCAAAACCATCGAGAGACTTAATCTGTATTATTTCAAAAGTTGAAGGATATGTTTTATCCGGTTTTAGAGTTAAGGGACAAAAGTAAACTTTTACGATAATTAAGGGACCACTTTTTCCTAAAAACAATAATTTATCACCGATCACGGTCCTGGTAATACACTGGCTCTGCGGCCCATGTGCTGACGGCCCAATCGTCCCTTTGAGTTTGAGCCCAAATAATACGAGTATAGAAGATGTTTTGGTTTAAGTAGGGAAAAAGCAACACGCCTTGGGCGTTCTCCCTAGCTCGTCTTGATCAGTTCCTCTTCCTCCCCAATTCCACGCTGCCGCTCCCACTTCTCACTCCCACTCAACCATGCAGCCATCACCGGCCGGAGGAGGAGCAGGAGGTGAGGAAGACCCCCAGGGACTTGCTCCAGGGGAAGGGGCTCCACAGCGACGACGGGTGCTTGCACGGCGAGTCAGCAATGGGCGCCGAGGCGGAGGACGACGGGCGGCTGGGCAAAGCGCAGGCCAGAGGCAACAGAGGCCATGTGGAGGATGGTCGGGGGCACACGCACGTCTTCACCCCCGTGCCGCTGCGAGCCTTCAACCCCATGCAGCGAGTCTTCTCCCCCGTGCCGCAGCAAGTCTTGGACCCTGCGCCGCTGCACAAGGTGATGATGCATGGCGCTGTGGGCTGCCTATTTTGGTTTTGGCTTCTTAATTGGGGACCAAAGCGGTTTTGCGATTCTCAAGATGCTTGGTTTTTCTTCCTTTTCATTGTTTATTTACGAGGACATGATCAAGGAAGTTCTTTTGCAATGTACATGTTTTGTTTCGTTGTTGGCATTGTTCATTTTTTTTTTTGATCAAGTTGGCATTGTTCATTAATATCATTGAAAGGTTAGTATTGTGTTTCAGAAGTTCAGAACCCAGTGTTCTTGTACCTCACACTGTGATCTTTAGTGAAGTAGGTTGAGACCATTTAGGATAATTTGCATTAAAAATATCTATTTCCATTGTTGCCTTGTTGGTCATAACAGACGAAATAAACTATAATAGTGAGCATTTGGCACCAGGTCCATCCTAGTGTCGTGCCCCAAGACTTCGACAAGGCAGCGGCCATCTGTCGGTACCGGAACAAAAGAAAGAGCATAAAAAGGGCCGATTACATAAAGGCCGATAACTCTGTCCGAAAAGAAATCGTCGCTTCAAGGGGGGTGTGTGTATATATATACATACATGTTTGATCAAATCCAGTTTATTTCCCGTCTATCTCCTGTTCATAGTTGTAAGGCTGGATGTTTATTTCTTGCTTGCACGCATTGACGCATGCATTTGCTTGGCTCAGGATCCCGCGAAAGGGAGGAAGATTTGTGGCGTCCGAGAAGAGCTCTGAAAATTCAGTTGGGGAGACGACTAAGCTTCAATTATAAGTCCGGTCATGCATGCAATTCACACTGTGGTCAGTAGGTGTGACTCTGATAGTTCATGTTCACCATCCATTCTGTGTACAGCTGCGCCAACTGCGGCGCGAGCAGCGAGGAGACATCCATGATGCGGCGCGGCCCAAACGGGGACAGAGCTTATGCAACGCTTGTGGGCTAGCGTGGGCGAAAACCGTCAGTGCTCCTATCCCATCTTTCCATGCCTCTCCCTTTGATAGCTTTTTATAAAAATTCTCTCCTATTATCTAGTAGTGACACTATGGCAGTCAGTCAGTAAGTACTTGAGTAAATTAACGATAACACAGATCATTAAGGGAACGGCATACTTGCACTACTGCAAGATGATATTGGCGCAGCACTTACATCGCTCGTTTTCACCATGTAAACCGGCTAACGTTGTGTTTCTTACTTCTCCGGCAGGGGAAGATCAGAAAGCTCACGAATGAGGGATCCCGGCACGAAGGAGGCCCTTGAGGTTGCATCATGACAGATAGACTGAGCAAACATCCGCTTTTAGTCTGCTCCATTAACTAAGATCTCTGCTACTAGTTTCACTATGAGCTAAACTTTTACGACTTGTGTAATTTGGTTAAGTAATACTGGTGGCTTTGCTGACTATTGACACAAGCTACTAACGAAAGTCATTTGTTTAGAAAACATAACGAGTTATTATTGTAGACCTAAATTTGAATGTCCATTTACAGTAAAAGTTTTGCCACGAGAACCAGCTCCTCCCTCCCCCCGGCCGCCCCCATTGGGCGACTCGGGGGCACCAGTGCCGCCGGCTAGGCTTCTCCCCTCCTCAGCTCCCTCCGGTCGTCGTCACCGCCGTGGCCGTGGCGGCGGCTCCAAAGGGGAGCCCCGTCCACACTCCCTCCTGTCCTACACACCCCCACTCCTCCTCTCCCCTCTCAACCTCTTCCCCCCGGCGTCCATGGCGGCTGCCGGTGGCTGGCGGCCGACGGGCAGCCGGATCCGGGCCCGTGCGGGTCAGATCCGCCGTCCCCCCAATTCTTGCCCCTCCTTTCCCGGCGTCCGTGTAGCAGCCATGGTGCCCGGCCTGCCGCGGGGTCCTCCGGCGGCCAGTTTAGGTGGTTCCCGGCTGGATCCGGGCCCCCATGCACCGGATCCGGCCGGCCGGCCTGCCGCCCCCTCCACGCCGGCAGGGTGCGTGGCGGCCCCTCCCCCTCTCGGGCGATAGTGACGGGCTGTTGCCCATGGGCTCCACCTCCTTTGCTGGTGGGAAGGCCAGGACTGGTTGGCATCTGCTGGGTCGGGCCCTCCGCTCACCAGGGCCAGCCTACCCTTTCCTTGGATGGCAGTGCATCGGGCGTTTGGCCCCGACGGCTAGAGGTGGCTGGCATGTAGGGCGTGCAGCGGTGCGGTAGCGTGGCCGGCTATGCACGCCATCTTGCACCATGGTGGTGTGGACGGCTACTCCGACGGTACATCATCGACGCCATGGTGGTGTGGATGGCGTCGCCTCGCGCGTCCCTCCGCGTGATTTGGATGCAGGGAGCCACGGGCGAAAGCTCAGCCTAACAGTGGTCAGGCGGACAACGGTGACGCCTTCTGGTGCCACATCCTTCTTGAAGGCGTCATCTTCAAGTTCCATGCTCCTATCACCGGCGCCGGATTCTGGGCGAAAGCCCCGCCTTAGTTCCCTAAGGCCAGCAACGATGGTGTCTTCGGCGTCACCCTCTTCGTGAAGGCGTTGCTAAAGAATCTCTCCGGCCCGCCGCTGCTGCTTCATGGTCGCTATGGTCATCTTGTTGCACCTATTTGTGCTTCATGTCTATCCTCACCTGGGTTTGTCTAGCTGGTGATCGTTGTAGCCATAGTTGTCATGGTTCCAGCGGATGCTTTGCCGCCGAGGTGCTTCGAGCGGATGCTTGGCCGCCGATTGCTTGGGCAGATGCTTTGCTGCCTATGTGTCTTCAGGTAAGTTCTCCTCGCCCGTGGTCTTGTGGGCTTTGGCCCTAGTGACTCAGAGGAGCTTTCGGTCATCTTTTGGTAGATGCTTTGCTGCCGAGGTTGGTTTGGATGGATGCTTTGTCGTCGGTCTTTTCGGCATATGCTTTCCTACCGAGGTTGGTTTCCGGCGGATGCTTTGTCACTGAGGTTTTTGGTGGATGATTTGCCACCAAGGTCGTTGTCTTTTCTAGCAGATGCTATGTTGCTGAGGTTGCTTGGACGAATGCTTTGCCGTTTGGAGTTCTAGCAGACGCTTTGCTGTTGTTATCATCTAC
>CM041635.1:55848337-55958967 GCA_023333625.1 Bothriochloa decipiens | reverse complement strand
TTCACAATGAGTTGGCTGCCTTGTATGTGTGCATTGTTTGTTTGCTGTTTTCATGTGATTCATTCAGTGTTCTAGCATCATCCATAGGAATTCAACAATTGAAACTTGTAAAAGGATCCAAGTTGAAGGCAACCTATGGATGTTCTTGAACATTGCATGGCTCATTTGTGTTTCCTTCTTACTGATATTTGGATTTGACCAACATGGCAGCCACCAATGATTTGTGATTTCAAATATTGAGCAAACCTGATACAAATATCTAAGGCCACTTTACTATTATATGTCATACTTTTATATTTGAAACATGTCATCTGTGAGGAATGAAGGACCTATGATTTGGATTACAACAATAGAGATCTTCGATTCCGCCCACATGCCATGTTTCTGTTGTTGCGGGTTTGTGCCAATGATGAAAACATTGCCAAAAATGTGAAGGTTTATATGATCATGAAGCGGACTTGTGAGGACTGAGAACTTGGTACTGTATTTTTGACCTGTTATTCTTTTCATGGTTATCATCGAACCATGGGAGACATCCATGCCTAGTTGGATGCCTAGCTGGGTTTGTGCCAATGATGCAACTATAATGTTTTATTACCTCAAGGCTAGGCTAGATGACTCCTATGGTTTCATGGCCCCCATGATATGGTTCCATGTTCCAAGTCCAAACATGTATGGAATGGCATGTTGATCTGAGGCAAATCTATTGGATTTTACAAAGCAATGGCTCCCTCTAACACTTGTTCTTTTCCTTTGAAAGGATCACATGGCCTGGTATGTTGTGTACCGTGACAGGGTTCCTAGAGTCTACAGTTCTTGGGCAATGGCGAAGGCCAGGTCTCTGATTTTCCTAATAACTCGCACCAGAGTTTCCCTACTCTAGAAGAAGCTGAAGCTTCTTACCTAGATTTCAGTGGAGGTGATGTAGTGCCTCTTTTGAATAATGCTCCTCCTCCGGCAGTGCCTCAAGCTGGGGTTGTTAATCTGAGGCGAGGCCTTTTAGTTGTTTGTATTATGCTTTGTATTGGCCTGTTGGTGTTAACTGTGTGGATAATCATTTGGAGCCTATGATGATTACTACCATTCACCCTAAAACCAGCTAATGCACTTGGCCTTGTGAGGAACTGTGAACATTGACGTTAACTATCCTCTATTTTGTACTGCTGTATCTTTTGCACCACCCTTTTTTAGCCAACCAATGACCCATTTAATGAATGCTTATGCTTCAAGGTCAAGTCCATGCTAAAGTACATGTAATCTGAGGCGTTAACTTGGGTCAATGATGTGCAAAACATGTTTGATGACGACTGTGTGTTCTTGTTTCATGGAAAATCGATGGTGGTAACACTAGTAGAGATATGACCTACCATGATGAAAATTCTTATGATGATTCTGTTATGATCACCGAAGAGTGGTTTCCATGAGATATGACCAACCATGACATTTTGGTCATTGAACTGCGTGACGATTTTGTTTTCCATGATGTATTTTGGAAAGGTCATGGGAATGGTCATGGAAACCCTGACGGAATCATCACAGAGGCATTCGTGACACTGTTCATCACTGGATTGTGATGGTTTCATGTATATCCTCGAGTTGTGACCAAGACACTTCATCACTGAAACCATTTGGCTACGGGAGCCGATGCTGTTTGCCTGCGGGAGAGCCGCCTTCACTCATACTTCCATCCGCCATTAGTCGTCGGACCCGCCCATCACTCAGCCGGACACTTCTCCGTCCAATGTTATGGGACCCGTCGTTACTCATCCGTCCGATGTTCTACCACACTTCATTGACCGACATGTGAGACCTTCCTGCCAGGGGGACCTTGAGGCCACCACCCATCGACGACTAACATGTGGGACCCATCTGAGACCGTTCTCCATCCGTCCGACATTATGGGACCCGCAGTTACTCATCCGTTCTGAATGGGCACCGTTCTACCACACTTCACTGACCGACATGTGGGACCTCCTTGCCAGGGGAACCTTGAAGCCACCACCCTTCGACGACTAACATGTGGGACCCATTTGGGACTGTTCTCCATCCGACGTGGGATCAGCGTGTTAGTTAGAAAGGACCCGCCACATGGGACCCAGCCCACCATCCTTCATCGACTGACATATGGGACCCGTCTGGGACTGTTTTCCATCTGATGTGTGGGATCAGCGTGTTAGTTAGATGGGACCCAGCCCACCACCCTTCGTCAACTGACATGTGGGACCCCGTCTGAGACCGTTCTCCATCCGACGTGTGGGATCAGCGTGTCAGTTAGATGGGACCCAGCCCACCACCCTTCGTCGAATGACATGTGGGACCCCATCTGGGACCGTTCTCCATCCGACGTGTGGGATCAGCGTGTCAGTAGTTAGATGGGCCCAGCCCACCACACTTTGTCGACTGACATGTGGGACCCGTCTGGGACCGTTCTCCATCCGACGTGCGGGTCAGCGTGTCAGTTGGACGGGACCCTCCATGGGGGACCCATCTCCTTTCATGTGGGGTCAACTTTGTCAACTGATATGTGGGACCCTTCTGGGACCTTTCTTCATCCGACGTGTGGGATCAGCATGTCATTTAGAAGGGACCCGCCATGGGGGACCCCATCTCTGTTCATGTGGGGTCTTCGTCAACTGACATGTGGGACCCTTCTGGGACCTTTCTCCATCCAACGTGTGGGATCAGCGTGTCAGTTAGAAGGGACCCACCATAGGGGACCCATCTCCATTCAAGAGGGGTCAACCTTCATCGACTGACATGTGAGACTACCCTTCTCCGACCGATGTTGAATTCCCCAAAAACATTGAGTTCGCTAGGATTCAAACCCGGGACTTGGCACTAAAGACATTAAGGTCTTTGCCACTACGCTAAGCACCTGTGTGTGTTCTCGTCCCCTTGGCACCTTTATATATTATAATGTAAGTACAATTTATGTTCTCTTATATCTTATATTATTATATCTATATATATGGGATATATATTATATCCCCTGAAAGTGGATAAGTATCTACCCGTTGGACTTGCGGCGGAGTCAGAGGCGGCAGCGGAGGATCCCCGGTGTGCTATGGTGGCTCCGATGTCCATTTGGAGGCAGGCGGTAGGGCTTTGCCGGTGGAGCACGGCGGCATTGGCGTCCGTGTCGCTTGTGTGCCACGGCGGAGGCGTCAGATCCGATTCCCATGTCTTCTTTCTTCGATTTTTACTGTCCATTTCTTCATTTCTGTTTTACCTCAACATGGATCTACTATAGGACTTGGGGATTTCACTTAGATATATCACCTTTGATGCATACCTCCATATCCCTTAATTTTAGATAGATGCGAGATGGGGAATGGTTCTGGTAGTCGCTGTAGCACATAGCTATTGGATTTGTTAGGAGGCAGCAAATCAGTGCCACTAATCTTTAAGTTGCACGTGTGATGGTTAAACTTGATTTAGCTGCTATTCTAGTCTGAGTTTTATGTCTTTGTGCTGCTACTCTAAATTTGGATGACCTCGTAACATGAAAATTGTTAATGGCTGTTAAACATGCAATTTAGTATAAGTTGTGCACTTTACTGATGGATCTTTGTTGGATTATTTTCTTCTTCATTCAATAATATCAATACTTAGGAAGCTGAGGCCTCTTGCACACTGATGAAATGGAGCAGGCCCCCAACAGGAGGGCGGACTCATTTGTCAGCCTTCCAGATGATCCCTGGCCCCTCCTTGTTTCACTGCAAATTGGTCTACCGAGACTGGAAACTCCTCATCAACAACTCCGACATCAATGACAAGCTGGCCTGCCAGACTGTGATCGGTTTCTTCTTCGATACTAAGAAGAAGAACACCCAGCACTTCACCAGCTTCACCAATGAACTTTCTTGCTTTGACTTCTAGCCCACACGTGGTCTTGTAGATGTCTCAGATTGCTGCAATGGCCTCATCCTATGCCTGTGGTCTGGATCCTAGATCGTCTGCAATCCAATCACACGGAATTATAAGGTACTGCCGCTTAGCCCTCATTATCGTGCCCTACTTTCGGAGGGTTTTGATACAATAGCTGGGGTGGCTCAATTGTGTTTCGATCCGACAGTCTCCTCGCACTTCCATGTCATTGAATATGTGGATGGTGAAGACGGTACACTTGAAGCTTTGCAGTTTTATTCGTCTGAAACTAATACATGGCTCAGTAAAAATGGTGGATGGCTGCAGGGTATTGATATACAGCTTGGTGAAACGTGAAGTGTATTTATTAATAGTTTTCTACACAATATGACATTCATTAGGGATGGGGCAAGGGATGTGATAATTGCTGTGGATATGGAGGGAAACACATTGAAGGAAATTGCTGCGCCTGCTAGTAATGAAAACCATACCCTGCATCAATATCAGGGTCACTTGTGAGTATGTCTCATTGATGGTCCTCACAATCAACGCAAGTTTTCAATGTGGATCCTTGAAGATTATGGTACTAATAATTGGACATTGCAGCATACAGTCGTCCTTAACAACGTTTTTAGAATCATTAATATTCGACGGGTTATGACCCAAAAGTTGATTGCAGTTCACCCCAAATGGAATTTGGTTTTCTTAGCTGGGTATAAAGGACGATGAATCATCGCATATGACATGGCCAGCAAAAAAGTTCATGTCATCCTACCAGAAGGTTTCAATATCGGAGATGTTGGGTTATACCGGAAGAAGAAGAAGAAGAAGAAGAATACCTCCAATGAGCCTATCTTTCATATGTTCCCTTGTTATCCGATTCACTATAGCCCGCGAGGGGTTTTCCACAGCTGGGCTGACTACCACAACCAAGTTCATGGGTTCTCTAGTGCTTCATATAAAAAGTACAACTCCTATGAAGATGCAGTTGCTGCCTTCAACTCTAATCCACCCTTGGCTGCTGCTGATGACATCTGTCATCAAAACTCAATACCTGCTCCACCCTCTTTCTCCTTCAAAATTGTTTTAATAGTCACCATGGTTATCTATGTCTATAATATATGGAAGAAGCTTAGCTCGTGTACTGACTGTTAGTGTGATTGTTAGACTTGATCTAGTTGAATTTGCAATGGTATTGTAATTGTTATAGTTAGACTTGATTTACCCAAAATTGTAAAGGTTACAACTCCATTAACTGCTATCCTAGTTTTTGTTATATATATCTATGTGCTGCTATTCTAAATTTTGACGAGTCGTACCATGGAAAATGTTAATGGCTGTTAAAGCTGCTTTTCTTCGGATATACGTGCGCCATAGCATTTCAACCCCATGGTTCCTCGATCCGTTCTGCATAACGATGCGACAAGATTTGCTCATCGCTGCAATGTGGAAGCCAGCAGGTAGGCGAATGATTTTTTATATCGATGCATATTGATTGATATGATAATTAAAACTAACAAACCCATTATTATTTGTCCTATGAGGTCAATTATGTAGCGGTCGGACTTTCTACGTTAGCGGATATGAACTGCCAGGAGCCAACACTTGGGACATAGGATAGTTCAGCCATTTCTCTTTCGTGTACCATGGGAAAGTCCGGTGCTATCTCTTTTGTGTACCATGGGACAGTTCTTAAATGGGTCGGGTGATAATTGGGCCGTCCCTGCTAGTAAGGAACAGTCATCCACCTCGTATGGAACACGTATAATGGACATATATGTGATATTACATCTTGCTTAGGAGCTTCTGGAAGACGTCCAGAACCAAGGATGAAGAAAAAAGAAAATGTGTTGAGAATGTGAACCATGACAAGCTGGAAGTGATGTGAGAAACCAGGGTTTTTCACGTGCACCACTCTTTTCTAGGACCATGTAATAAGTTGGTTTGATGTCCTTTGTTTGAACTTGGTTGTAGTGCTGAAACTCCTGGCTAGTCTTGTTAGACTTCTCAATTTTGGGTGGAGAACATAGTTGTTGATACTATCATACTCTGTCATACGTGTTCAAACATAAAGAGGTCGAACTTTCTTGTGTCCAACAATATTTTCATTAATAAAACTTATTGTAATAATACCCTTTCACTCCCCTCAAAAAAATAATACCCTTGCACGTGATCTATGGTTGAACTTTGTATTAAATTAAACTCTGTCATGCCACAACTACAGACTGACCAAAATCGTAACCGTCAGTGAGCACTCGGCAGATTGATTGCTAGGGCTTTCAAAATAGAAGCATTCACACTTTGTCCTACGAGATCAAATGTGGAGTGGTCGGACTTTCTTGTGTTCGCAGTAAAACTCAAGAGCTACGTATCACCCGTGAAGCTATAGAGTGTGGCAAGACATGTTGACCATAATAATAATAATACAATCAAAACTGACATACCAATTACGCTTTGTCCTACGTGATCAATTATGTAGCGGTCAGATGTTCTGGCATTCGCAGACATGAACTGCCTGGAGCCAAGACTTGGGACTTGCAAGATCAAGAGACAAGACAGTCCGACCCTTTCTCTTTTGTGTGCCATGGAGAAGTCCGGCCATACCTCTTTTGTGTACCACGGGATAGTCCTTATATGGGCCTTGTGATAATTGGGCTGTCCCCGCTACTAAGGGAAAAATTCGTGTGGATATATTGGATATACATCACCAGAAAATGGGAAAATATCTGCCCATTGGACTTGCGCTGGCTGGGCAGTGGAGCTAGAGGCAGTGGAGGAGGATCCCCGGTGTGCTGTGCTGGCTTCGGTGTCCATTTGGAGGCAGGCGGTGGGGCTTTCCCGGTGGGGCGCGGTGGCATTAGCGTCCGCGTCGCTTGTGTGCCGTGGCAGCGGCAGAGGCATCAGATCCAATCCGCATGTCTCCTTTCTCCCTTTTTTACTGTTTGTTTCTTCATTTGGATTTTCCCTCATCATGGATCTACAATAGGACTTGGGGATTTCGCTTAGAATGAACACCTTTGATGCATACCGCCATATCCCTTAATTTTAGATAGATGCGTGACGGGGAATGGTTCTGGTAGTCACTGTAGCACATGGCTATTGGATTTGTTAGGAGGCAGCAAATCAATGCCACTAATCTTTAAGCTGCACGTGTGATGGTTAGACTTGATTTAGCTGCTATTCTAGTCTGAGTTGTATGTCTTTGTGTTGCTACTCTAAATTTGGATGACCTCGTAACATGGAAATTGTTAATGGTTGTTAAACATGCAATTTGGTATAAGTTGTGCACTTTACTGATGGATCTTTGTTGGATTATTTTCTTCTTCATTTAGTGATATCATTACTTAGGAAGCTGAGGCCTCTTGCACACTGACGAAATGGAGCAGGCCCCCAACAGGAGGACGAACTCATTTGCCAGCCTCCTAGATGATTTCATTCTCCATATCCTCTGCAACATCCCTGACCCCTCCTTGTTCCGCTGTAAATTGGTCTGTCGAGGCTGGAAACACCTCATCAACAACCCCGACATCAATGACAAGCTGGCTCACCAGACTGTGATCGGTTTCTTCTTCGATACTGAGAAGAAGACACCTAGCACTTCACCAGCTTCACCGATGGACTTCCCTGCTTCAACTTCTTGCAAACATGTGGTCTTGTAGATGTCTGTTGGCGGTCCTTAAAGCCTATTTTCTACCGCCAATATGTTACTAAAATAAATAGTAGGTAGGGCTTTAAACTAACACTTCCACAAGTTTTAGTGTATACTTGATTTGCAGGTGTGACATGTGGAAATGCACAACAAATAGAAGAAAGCGTAAAAGCAGAAAGATAAATTTAGGAATGCACAAACAAGACAAAGAGAGAAGCCCACCTTCGGTGCATACCTGGGCCTGATCGTAACCGTAGGAGAGGTCCAGGCCCAGGGAGGAACCGACCACCCGAAGGCGGTCGCCAGACGGCCCCACCAGGGGCGCGGCCGCACCCCCCAGTGGGCCCTCCCAGCCCCATCCTTCGGAGGCGGTGCTCTAGGCGGCTCCCCAAGGGCGGTTTCACCTCCTTCCATACCTGGAGATGCCCGAACCGTCCTTCTCTAGTTATAAATAGATGGTGCTCCACCATTCCTCAACACACACCATCATTTGGAGCCACTCACCTCACATTCCTCATTTGTACTCTTTAGATTAGTTTTAGTAGTAGAGTAAGGCAAAAGCTAGCAAGGAGAGCTTGTCTCCTTGGAAGAAGAAGAACACCTTAGTATGAATACTATGCAATTCTCTTCTAAGTTCAAGTTCTTATCTTATTTATATAGCAATGCATATGAACTAGAGTATAGTCTTGTTCATGTTATGATCATGATATATGAACTAGCATATAGTTTATGTGTTATGTTCTTGACATGTTCATCATTGTTCTTCATTGTTCATTGAATTAGTATGAATAGAGGAAGAACTAGGGATGAGGTGACGGTTCGTTGTGCCTTCTTGGTTGCTCTTAACCTAGCCTATCACTCCGAAGGGGTAGGGTCCATGGGGCTTAGGAGTTGTTTCCAATTACCGGAGATCGGCGGATATGTCAGTGCCCCATGGGTAGAGGGGTAGGTGGGTAGGTGGTGACAGCCCTGTCCATCCCAAGCACTCCCCCATGTTCGGGTATTGAGTAGGAGTTTGTAAAGTCTCTATCGGCTGGCAGACCAGCTACGGGGATCTCCCTGTCATCCCAGACTTAGTCCTGATGCTAGACATGCTAGTTAGATGTTTGCTAATAGTTCTTTGCATAGCTGTATAAGACCAATGCCTGCTCAGTTAGATTTATTATTTTATTCTTTGTTTCTCTTTTATCCTTGAGGTTGTCTCAGATGTGTGTCCACTATATTTGAACCATGATTTACCCCTGCCTATGCTATGTCTACCTATGCATTCAATAAGTGATCATGTTTATACCAAAGCTAGATGCATTCATCCTACCCTCATACGAGAATTATAAATACGACACCCCTGAATACTCACGGGTTGAAATGCTACAATGATAGTTTCGTGCGCTTGCGGATTTATCCATACTGAGCTATCATGATTGGCGTACCTAAGTACCATTAATTAAGGATTGTAATTCTTGTGCACCCCATGGCACCATGCTACAGTTTTAAATATCGTAAGTAATGATGGTTAGGAAGGTCAATCAGGCACTTCTAACTGTTATTACCAGACTGTATTACCTTGGTCGGCGTCATTAAGGGCCGAGAGTTACTCTTCTGACGTAATGGTGGTTAGGGATGCCAATACATGTTTCTAGTGTTGTTACTAGGGATGGGCTTTTAGTCTATCTTTAGTAGTGCTCTAGTAGAGGACTCCTGATAGAGACGGATGTTCCTACACAACGCTAGAGTACTAGGGATGGGCTTTTAGTCTATCTTTAGTAGTGACGCTAAGAAACGCCAACAAGCATTTCTGGCGTCATTGCCGAAGAGGGCAAAAGAAAATAAAAACATCTAGCTTGGCATAAACATTGATTACAGAATAAGCAAATGGTAGCCATAGTTTAGGCAGTCTAACTTCACTTGTTTTCTTCCTTGTTTTATTGGAAAGAAAACAGGGTAGTGTATGAGTGGCTTCGACCTGTTGAACATCTTCATTGACCATCCGGAGGCACTCCTAAGGAAGAACAGGTCCCGTACTGCTTCTTCTTCTGCTACTCCACCGTGGACGAATCATTCACCCTCGCATCATCCGCTACTATCATCATGGCCAAGTCACTCCGCGACTACTCTACTCCTGTTGTTGCGAACATGCCTGTTGGGCCCGCTGTTAATATCAGGAATGGAAACTTTGAGCTTTGTACTGGCCTAATCAAGATGGTGCAGGCAAGCCAGTTCTGTGGCTTGCCAAACGAGGACGCAATGCTCATCTTCATTGTGTGACACCATTGTCATCAAAGACATCGCACCAACTAGCATCAAGCTCCGCCTGTTTCCTTTTTCCCTTATGGGGAAGGCGAAACAGTGGTTCTACCAGAACAAGGAAGCTGTCAACAAGTGGGACAAATGTTCCACTGTGTTCCTCGTCAAGTTCTTTCCCATGAGCAAAACCAGTGCTCTAAGGGGGAAGATATCCAACTTCCAGCAAACATCACTTGAGTCCATCCCTGAAGCATGGGAGAGGCTACAGGACTATGTCTGAGCCTGTCCCCACCATGGAATGGAAGATTGGCTTGTGCTCTAGAATTTCTATGAGGGCCTTGTGCTATTTTGTTTACTTGCACTGTATTAGTTCTTTATTAAGGAGGGTTTTCAATCCTGGGTGTGCTTGCCCCTTCCTTCCAAATTAGGCCTTAGGAACCATTCAGCCGTGAACATTTCCTATTAACCAGTACATACAGTACGTAGTAAAGTAATATATGTTTTTTATTTTTTGAGAAAAACGTAGAGTAATATGTGGCGACCTCAGCTGAGAGAAGACTGGGGCGGTCTCTCAGGCCGAATCTAATTCCTCTTATTAAAAAAACACGAAATATGTGGCGGTCTCTGCTTTAGAGCAGACGGGGCGGTCTCCCTGCCCGTACTAGGTTTGAATTTTCGCTCCGCGCCCGCCAACACGTAGATGTCTCTCTTGCCTTTCCACACAGAAAATATGTTCACATAAGATAAGGGCATTTGTAGTATTGTGGTGGCAACATAAAAGCGCAAGGACAGGCCTTTTCCACCCCCATCTCCCATTCTCGCAGGCCCCAGCTGCACCCATCTCTTTCGGCTCTCTCTACTTTCAAATTTTCAAGTAGTGCCACCACGCTGTTAGCCCACCCCGCTCGGAGCACTAGGCGCCATCGCCGGAGCAGCTTGACTCCAGATCCGGATCCCCTAGCTTGGCACTCGTCACGATCCATCGGATCTAAACCCTAGCCGGATCTTGATCCGGTACGCAATCGTCAACGCCTGCCGCACCAGCTCCACGACGACGATGAGACCTCGAGGCCGACAACGAACACTAGCTAGTCAAGGCAGAGTAATAGGTACCAAGATCCCTTTTTATGATGTGTGTTGTATTGTAGTGCTTTTTTATGATTTCTTTACAACCTTAGTGGTTGAACCTAGGATGATTGTTGCTAACATGTATTTGCACACCCTACTCTATTGTTTACATTTGGTTTAAACTTTAGTTTAATAAATACCTATGTAATATAGATGTAGAGGAACCAAATCATTTTGAAGAAGCACGGATTGCATATATCACAAGCATTCAACTAAAAATGCAAGAACTTGGACTGTCTGCACGCCGAAACCCTGTGTCACCTACAAATGAAAAAAAGTCGAGCGAAGATCTGGAATATATCCCTGAACCATGTGAGTTCGCTGATGGTGGCTACGAAGCAGATGAAACAGATTCAGACTTTGAAGCTGAGACAGAGTCCCTACCAGTTAAGTTGTTTGTTTTGTTTTGTATTTTGTTCGGTAGCAATGTAATCTGCTCATGCTTGCTACTTATGTTTGTTTCATAACCTTCAGTGTCCTGTTCCAGGAAGGCATAGAGGAGACTCTGTCAGTAGGACAAAAGGCTTTGGTAATATGGGTGCCGGACGAAGTTGTACGAAGCGAGTGATGCCAGCAGCACCTAAGTTGACTGGTGTTTGTAGTTGGTCAGGTAAACATAAAGTGCTTGATGGATCAGGAGGAGGCGACCACAGCCCTGTGGGCAACTTCTCACCTCCATATAACAGTAGCCATGCTGAAGATGGAGAGGGTCCCTCTGAGCAAATTACTGTCTTCCTTCAGACGCAGAACAATAGCAAATGCTGCAAAGGTTGGTATTAACCTACATATCTATATCTGTTGATTTGCAATAGCTATTTGACATCCAGGCTACTTGTATAACAAACAGAAATTCTGCTAGATGACAATACCCATGCCGTAGAGGATCCTTCTAAGCAAGCTACTGTCTCCCCCGACCCACAGAACAATAATGAAATTGTCCAAGGTTGGTATTAACTTGCATATGTCTATCAATCAATTTCACACTATCTATTAACAACCTGAATGCATGAAAACTGTGTAGAACGACAACTGCCAAGAAAGAGGAAACGACGGGGAAAAGGTATGGGACTTATGCTTGATGGAATGATTGGTGCATTTAGAGGAATGAGGATGCCCATCTCTATTGCCAAGGGGAACAGACGGCCACATGATGCACTGCAAGCCGCCAAGTTTGCCTCAGCGGCCAGTATAGTAGTCGTGGATCAAGTACCAATTTTCACCATTTCAAACATTACAAGACACCTGATGGCAAGGTCCATTTTGAAAATTTTCTGCATAAGCTATCTGTATGCATCGCTACCCCTTGTTTACATTCAACTGTGCCTTGAGCAACTAAGAAACTGATTTAATTTGCATGCACGCTACTGCAGACAAAGCTGGCCTTTGACCAGCATCACCCACCAATGAGAGATGCTTGTTGGAATGTGTTTAGGTGTGCTGTGAGGCAGGAACGCTACAGGTTGAAGAAACTCTACTACAATAAAGTCCCTGCTAATCAGATCATGACATGCTCTCCTGTCCAGTCCATGAATGATAAGCAGGGGAATGACCTTGTCAGATCTTGGTCTAGTGCAAAGAACAAGGTGCGTGTGAAGTCATGGAATGCTTGTCTATTCCTGCTATGGTCTTCTTGTGCTGTAGTGTAACACCAATAACTTTACAGGATGTATCTATGAAGAATAAGCAAAATCATGCAAAAGTTAAGTAACATCAGGCTACAGGGTCTCAATCCTATGTTGTCAAGCTCCACAAATTTATAAGTGATGGTTTCATTGTATTGTTACTGGGACTTTGTATATATATATGAACTGAAACTCATGTGCAATGTGAACAGATAGAGGACAAGAGGAAGGTCGTACAACAAAATCAAGGACTTGATGGACAACAGGAGGGATCTGATGCAGATGTTAATGCTGTGGAAGTCTTCAAGGAGTTCTATACCAGTAAGAAGAAAGGCCTTAGTGATGCTGCAAAAGAAGCTGTTGTAAGTACCTTAGCTTGATTTACTTGAAATTTGCAATTATACACCAATCTATATGGTACCTGAACAATGTGCTTATGTAATCTCAATTGGCTTCCTATCATCAATATGCTGCGCAATACCTATGCATTAGTTGTTATGGATTAATCTCCTAGGTTTTCAATTTAAGTCCTCTACCACTATCTTCTACCTTTATACCTCTATCTGGTACCTAAAGTTTAATGCTTTAACATACGCAGTAGCTATGGAAAGTCTGCAAGCCGCCTGTGTTGCTGAAGGGGGGAACCAATGACTATTGCTGATGTTGTTTGCAAGGTCATCTGGGACTCCTACGGCAAGAATGAGTCCTCGGAACCCATCAGCAACATCCCTTTTCTGAAGAATGCTGGTATCCAGACAAGCTCAACAGATACATTGGCGGAGAGGATGCTTCGACAAAAGCTTTATGAGGAACGGGTTAGTTCTGCTACCCTCGTTGAGGAACTAGCTGAACAGAAGATGAAGGCTCAGAAGATTGTGTGGATTTTGGGGATTACAAGAGATAGCAACAAGAGCAGCAAAGGAAGTTCCGTGAGGAATTGTTGGCCGCCATTTCTTCTGGTAATTGACTATAGGTCTGTTGCTGTTGTGGCCTTGATGTAGTTAACTTTTTTGGTTTGATGTGTAGACTTGTATGCCGGTATGTGCCAGTTTGATGTGTGGACTCGTGCTGGTTTGTACGGTATGAAATGTAAATAAGTTTCTGTGATGTTTTCGAATGGGTGTTTGGACGATTCCATCTTATTACTGTGACAAAATGAATGTTGGCTGTGGACGATCCAGGGCAGCCCACGTGGTCGATTAATAACGGATCGTTGCTCTACACGTGCAATTGCAATGGCATGACATGTGTGTTTCTAAGTACCCAACACGTGGTTGAATAGCGTGAAGCCACGTGGCGGATTAACAAACGAAAACGTGGACGCAAACCACAATGGCATGTGGCAGAATGAGAGATGGCCATTGTACAGTTAAAAACCCAACAGATGGTCCAATGAAGCACGGACAAGTGGGCTAACAGGGACGCAAAACGTGTGCCAATAAAAAATTGACACGTGAACAAATAAATAAATGATAGATGGTCTAATAAAAGAGAGACAAATGGGCTAATGGTAACACGCAACCTGTGCCAATAAGAAATTGACACGTGTTCACCAATGTCCAGACACGTGGTCCTCTAGGAGCCTGAAACGTGGAAGACCCTGAGCATGCCATGTCAGCCAAACGGCCGCCATGGGCGCCAAACAGCCGTCTGCGCCGTCAATGTACGCATACATAGCCCTCATGTACGCATACGAAAAACTTTTGTGACGTCCACATGTTGGTCATCGAAGGTAGGTTTCCGCGACGATTCCTTAAGGATCATCACAACTACATATGTGTGACGCGAGTTCTGCGAGGGTGGCGTTTTGGTCATAGATTCGTCACAGAACTGAAATAGTGACGAATATCGCACCTACCGTGACAAAAATAATTCATCATGATAGGTCATATCTCTACTAGTGTAACCTCACCAAACCAGGTGCTGGGTGCTTGGCATTATCTCATTCAGCAAAAACATCCGCACAGACAACCAAACACAGAAACTATGAGCCTGTATCCCTCTCCAAGTTGGAACCAAACACGGCAACTTGCATTATTTGAACCTGGATATCAACAGCCTGTATGGGGCTTTCATCCTGGCCCAAAACTATTCGACCAACCAATCAGCCCCTCAGTGCACGTCTCAATGGAGAGGTGGACCGAGATTGCCGACAACGTTCCAGTTGTAAGCGTACCTCTTTCATTCCAGCCAGGTTCATTAAATTTCGTTTCCAGTTTGGGATTCTATTTGCCACCGCATCTATTAGTGGCATCTCATCTGCTCACCTCAGATCACCACCGAAGGCCTGATGGTAGGAATGCACGGCTTCATGATCAGGACCCTGGTCATTTTGTTTGGCTTCAGCACCCAGCGCTTCATGAGGACGTTCTGACACTGGATAGTGTTGGAGCAGTCGCCCTGAACCTGCTCTTTGCTGCCCTGTCAAAGTGCCAAGTGTCTGCTATGACGTGGTGACACGCCTTGAGCTTTGGGCGACCAGCGAAGACGACGGAGGGGTGTTGTGGTTGTTCACGCGAATTGGTGGCTGGTGCGGTGACTCCCACTGGCGCGACAGCACCAGCCTGCCCCGCCGCCGACAAGCTTGTGGAGGGCCTATCTGTGTCTCACAATTCCACATGTTGTTCTCGTCTGCAGGGACTGGGCCACCAGGTGGGCTACCAATCTGGGCCGCGAGATGGGCTTCCAAGTAGCAGTCGTCGAGACGGGAGATCAAAGGAAAAAGTATACTCTTGTCCCTTAACTATCGCGAAAGTTCAATTTTGATCCCTCAATTTTAAAACCAGACAAAATATATGCCTCAACTTTTAAAATAGTGCAGATTACGTCCCTCAGCGATTTCGGACGGTGGTTTTATTACAGTAACAGAGGTTTTGCTACAGTGAGAGTGATTTTGTTTTTCTTTTTTTATTTATGTTGGCTAAAACTTTGAAAAATTATAGTAAATCACAGAAAAATCATAAAATAGAAAATCTAATTTTTTTGACTCTACATAAGTAGATCTACACAATAAACATAATATGATATGCTTTAATATAAAGTTTTTGCTATAAAGATTTTATCTTTTTCGTTTTAGCAAAAATCTTTATAGCAAAACCTTTATACTAAAGTATATTATATTATATATTCATTATGTAGATCCACTCATGTAGAGTCCAACAAAATTTGATTTCTATTTTATAATTTTTTATGATTTACTATGAGTTTTTAAAGATTCAGCCAAAATAAATAAATAAAAAAGAAAAATGAAACCACTCTCGCTGTAGCAAAACCTCCGTCACTGTAGTAAAACCGCCATCTGAAACCGCTGAGGGACGTAATTTGTACTGTTTCAAAAGTTGATGGACATGTTTTGTCTGGTTTTGAAGTTGAGGGACCAAAAGTGAACTTTTATGATAGTGGAGGGACCAAAAATATACTTTTTCCGAGATCAAATGAAGTCCAGAGCGGCCGGCCATCAACGGGCATCCAAGTGAACGTGAGTGAACGCTCCCGTCGTCTCCTACCTACCGTCCAAGAACCCATCCTCTTGCTGTTCTTGTTTTCCTGCCTCTGATCCTTGCTATTTTTTTAGAGAATATGCCATATGGCCCCGCTTTATAAAAAGCATAATCTGATCCTGATCCTTGCTATTTCCAGTCTAATCTCTCTCTGATCGTATCGACTTACTCTTGTATTTGTGTTTGGTAGTGGAGGTTCATGACAGTCTTTGGTTCTTTTTTTTTTTGTTGAAGGATACAATATTGGTCCTTGTACACGTTGGTGCCTGCGTTGGTGAACTCTGAACTGGCCACCGTCCCGATCCCTGAGTTTGAGATCGGCGGTGCCAGTTTTACTGTCCCTTACGACAAACCTTGGGATGGTAACAAAATTTGGGTTTCCAGCTTTGGGTTTCCCTGCAATGCGTAACTTCCCCTGAACCGGAGCCCAGGCTGACAAACTGCGCGCTATGCAATCGTTTCCTGTCCAATCCGAAGGCGGGTCAAACCCCTTTCACGGTTTCAACCTACTATATACCGGATTGTAGAGGTCAGGCCCTGTCTCACTGTTTGGTTCCGAGGTCTGAGACCGTGCGGGCACGATGGGCGAGCCACGGTACATAAAAATCTCGGTTGAACATTCTTGCGGTTGGCCACCACAATTCTCGTTTTTCAGGAGCCAAATTAAATAATCTATACTTGACCAAATCTTTATAAACATATTAGCATTTACCATACAAAATAAGTCTCCAATTCTATGAGCGTTATTTTATGTAAGTAGACCAAGGGAGGAGGGGTAGAGAATCCCCCACCGGATTCTTTTTGATAAATGCGGAATGTTCGAAATACATAGTTCGTTTCGTTAGTTCAGCTTTGCATTTACATTGCGTTATTAAGAAATTTTGACTTGATTCAAATCTAGGACGCTCAAAATGAGTGTTAATACTACGTACTTTTACCCATTTAAAACAGAAAATATTGTTACAGTAAAATAAAAAACAGAAACATACTCCAATTCTTGATCGAGCTATAAAGTAAGACACTTCTACCGTTGTTATTCAAAGAAAGGAATGATTTAATAATATTACGCTCGGACAAATCTAGAGGGGTTTACCGGTGTCCATCATTCCGGATAAAATTAATAAATCCTTAGGCAAAACATTGCTAAAGTTTAAGAAATTTTATATCATGCAGTGAAGCAGACCAGATGATGTTCTCGGCTAGATTTGTAGCAAATATTTTCAATACTAACACATAGGAAACCTTACAACATTCAATGGTGACAGAACATGGCCTGTGTGATAGACTAATCCTCCTGAGTTGAGACAAACCTCACCAAAAAAAAAAAAAGGAAAATGCAGCTTTTCCAGCTGCAGCAGCTGGCTGTGACTGCAAGAATAGGACTAGTGTGGAGTGTAGATAACCAAGAAACAGCTGCAGCTCTAGATACGCTACAGCGAGCAAGCAGGCTTTTTTTGATGAACTATGTTCAATCATAGAGCATATGAATATGAAATCAAACATTAATCACATACCAACAAAATTAAGGTAACTCAGAATCTACTATCACTGAGATGATATGAGGACATAAATGGACAACATATGTAGACTTTCACATGTCAAATCCTGGAATTACAAAACATGTTGACTAGTCTCTGAGACTCAACCCCAACGTCATTAAGAGACAAATAAGGTTACTGAGCCCCAACACAGCGCAAAAGACAGAACAGTCCACTGAAGTCTAACTTAACTGCGTTAATAATACAAGCATGCCTCTTGGTCTACTATGGTCTATGATACTAGATACTAGATTACTAGTTAAGAGCCAAATGAGCGAATCTTCTAAGCAAAGCAAGTCCCAAAATAATTCAGAACACGGACTCAATGACAGTGCCGTCGGCAGATACGTAACATCTCGACTTATGCTTGACCATCCGGAGTTTCCTTTTGCCACCATTGCCATTGCCAACATTGCAAATGCTGGTTGAATTGTCATTGCTGCTTGCATCGACATAGCCATTGTCACTGCCATTCCCATTGCGCTCATAGACGCGTGGCAACACCTCCACACCAGTCAAGACACCAAATGACCGGTTAGTAACTTCATCGCCAGTGTAGTAGCCATTGCTAACAATTTTCGTGGTATGGAAGAACCTTGCAATGCAGAACTTGCCCGAGCCCAGGTTGACAAGCTGCGGCTCCCGCAATTCCTGCCAGTCTTCCGGCGGCTCAAATTCCTTCCAAGTGCCCACTAGCCGGGGCCGGGAATACAGGTTGGAGAGGTCTACAGCAGAAAGCTGATCCTTGGCAGAGAAGCCAAACCAGAGATCAAGCTCCGGCACATACTCAATCTTGCCGTACAAGGGCAGCATCCACCTGCCGACTTGGCTCCATGTGTGGGTTGCTGTGTCCATGCAGTAAGTGCCGGCGCTCTCCGCTGATATCAAGATTTGGGCACCGCCGCTGATCACTGCGTAGGAGGTGATCTGTGGGCGGAGCTTCACCCACATGGGGTCACGGACGTACGGCGGTGGCGGCAGCGGTTGGCACTTCCAGGAGTTGAAGTATATCGGCTTACGCTGACCGTATGAGTACGCCTCGAACTGATCACTCGGCTGGTCGACGGAGCTCTGGTCATCGGAGGTCGGTACCATATCGGGACTGCCCTCCATGACAGAGGGTGCCAACACCATCTTCATCTTCAGAGCCATCACTGTCACTGTCAGAGTCCGAGTTGGAATCGGAATGGAGATTGTCGCTGTCGCTGGCGCTGGGGATGAAGATGGAGAAGGGCGTGTGTTTGGGTTTGTGGAGGCTGGGCATGGTCACCACGTGGCGTGTGTCGGCGTCGAAGAGGAAGGTGCGCCCAAACTGGTCCGCACAAAGCACCTTGTGTTCCGCGAGCGGGAAGCACTGGATCGTCCAATCTTCGTCGATAGCTGAAGCTCGGAGGGTGACGATCGGACGGGGAAGCCGAATCCTCTCCATACTTGACTCTGACGCTTCACTGGCGGCAGCCACCGCCGATCCGTTTCCGTATAGCGGCGGCGGCGGTCCTGGGTTGAAGAATTGGTGGCGCGTTAGGTCGATGCGGCGCAATGTCCTGACGCCAAGGATTTGGCTGTCCACAATCAGATTGAGAAACCGTCGCGACAGAGTCATCCTCGATAAGATCCTGTACTGAAAATTTCAATGGAAAAAGAAAAAAAAGTCAGAAAGAGAGGGCACAAATCAAGAGAAAAAGGATTTCATTACAAAATTTAGAGGAAAGATCACTAGGAAGGAGATGAAAAAACAGCTCTTTTCCAAGGCAATCTCCCCCATCTGGGCACTACTCCTGGCTACTGATATTTTGAGGAAGGGAAGTACCTATGGCTGCCAGCACACAGCAACAAATCGTCGATTCCCAAGCCGCCTGCACTTTCCTTCTTGTTCCTGCCTTGCCACCGATCCACAAAGGAAGTCCTCTTCGGCCTGAAGCAGAGGTTAAAAAGCATGAGATAGGATCTTCAGAGATCAGAAATATAACAACGAGAAAGCGAAAGAAATCGGCTTTCCACCAAACAGGATAAGTAAATATGTGACAGATCTATAAGGTGCCAGACCTGGGGCGACCCGATGGATCAAGGAAGGGAAGGGCTCCCAGTGGCGGCCGGAGGACGCCGTCCCGCCGCGAGCAGGAGGATGGCGGCGGAGGGGCGAGTGAGGTGGGGATGGAATTTTAGGTCTCGCTCGGGGCGATACAAGTCTCTCATTTGTCCGTCGGACGCTTGAGTGGGCCTGGGCCAAAAATATCTGAACGGAAGCAGCTTTATGGGTCATGGCTACAATTTGGGCTCAACTTGTAAATAGGCTGTTTTATACACCTTTTGTTTCTATTGCTTTGAGAAATGGGCCGTTTTCCACTTTCATTTCTTCGACTCCGAATCTTCTACCACGGCCGAAGTGCTTCCTAGACGGCTCGATTGTAGTCTTGCGACGGCATCAACACCTTCGTCCCCACCCTCATTGCGAGTCATGATCTAAACCTTAGATCGAGATTAGAGTCTCTGTCTCTCTGAGTAGATGTCATTTCTTCGTTTAGGAGCCAAAGCCCTATCTATACTTACTTGTGTTCTCGTCAACAAGGTCGTAGTAGTTTTGTATCAAACGAAGTAATCTAAGAAACCAACTAGGAGGTATGGATTATGTGGCGGGGATGTTGGAAAACCTGAAGTTAATGGAAAGATTCTGAATAAGAAGGAGATCTGGATCAGCAAAGGGGCGACCAATGGGGTTCATCGGAAGGAAGTGAAGGCGGTAGGAAAACCTAAAGTTAATGGAAGGATTGCTGGGATGCTCTTAACAGACTAGTACTTTGCAGGTGGCACTTAGAAGAATCTGTGCTTCCTAAGGGAGGTGTGGAATGTAAGGATCAGTGTGATAACCACTTCCTAATCACTTTCTCTCAGGCATGAAATGAGCTTTAGATGATGATCTATGGATTTGTGTCTAGAGTGTTAAATAGATCATAATTCATACGTATGCAAACCAAGCATGGTAGAATAGATCATGTGGTACATGTATGTTATGACCAGATCATGTTGTAGACTAGATCAAGTGTCTGAATAGATCACTTATGAATCTTCAAAACAAAATCTCACATGGATATATTTCGATAATTTTTTTACCAAACATTTATCCCATAATGAATCTGTATTTAAAAAAAAATTATGGAACATCGCATGAACAATACAAGAACATCGCATTAACACACAAAAACATCACAGAAAGAAAGTCAGAACATTGCATTAACAACCAAGAACATAGCAGAAAGAAACTTAGAACATTCATTGACACACAAGAACGTCGCAGAAAGAAGCCCAGAACAGAGCATTAACACTATAAGAACATAGTAGAAAGAAACCGAGAATATTGATTAACACTACGGGAACACCTTATGTATACTTGCGTTACTACGGTTTTATTTAAGGGATATAAGAAAAGAATATAAAAGAAGATAAAATAAAAGAGTATAATAAAATGAATAATATATGAAAAGAAAAATAAAAAAATATAAAGAGAGAAAGAAACATACGTTGAAATAAAAAATATAATAAATAATAAATATTAAAAATGAAAAAAAAAGAATAGTTATGTACCTGGTCGGGAACAGAGTTACTCAACTTGCTACGTGTCTCACACGGTGCATGGGAACGGAGTTGCCCGCTTGCTATGTCGCTCGTAGGTATAATATATGGGCCGATTTGGTTATGGGCTGCGCTCACGTTCACGGAGAGGTTGAGCACGGGTGGTCGGCGCACGGCTGCCTGCCCCTGGTCGGCAGAGAAGATTCCTGTTGTTTTCCACTTTCATTTCTTCGACTCTGAATCTTCTGCCACGCCCGAAGTGCTTCGGACAACGGTCAACGATCCAAGTATGAACATTTGTATATATATACTCGGATAAAGCTTCGTTTCCTCTTGATATTGAAATATTTTTCCAATTCTTCTTATTGACATAAATAAAATATTCAGAATTGCAATGGAGCCAAAATATTGTATTCTGCCCATTGATGCGTCCACATATGGAAGTCCTTCCCTGTCTCGGTTTCTTTTCTTTTTTTTTTTGCATTTTCAAATTTCTTCCGCATCTATTAGATTATGGTACGCTGTGTTCAGTTAATTTCTCTGGCATATCTTTTTTATTTGTACACATGTGGCTACTACTCATTAGCCACTGTTTTAGTTCTTGTGATGAACAATCATTATGGGTTATCGGTCAGAGGCCTTTTTGTCCCTTCAAATTCGTTGATGAAGTAGATGGGTCCATTTTTGTTTCCAGAAATGAATTGGCCTCATGTGTTTAGGACAAGGATGTTTGGGAGATTCTAATCAATGTTTGGTTGCGCAAATATTCTTCTGCATGATATTAAGTGGTCTTACCGTGGATGCTCCGAATATGATATGACTCGCTCTATCAGAAAGTCTCTCTGCCTACATTTCTGTTTTGTAACTACCATTTGGAAAATATTATCATACCAGGTAAATGTCTGTGCGTTATAACGGAAATTGCCTCGTAAAAAGGCTATAGTGCAGACTAACGATGCATAGGTTGGTCACATGCCGGATTTTGTTACATTGTTTGACCTCCACCTCAGATCAAAGTTTAAGAAAAAAAAACAGCTAGTGATTTAAATTTGAAATGCTAACACTTCAGGAAATATGCAAAAACCAGCTGCGTTGAAGAAGGCCATGCACAAGTGTTTTCAACGTAAATCAGAACATTGATTGGATATCGATCATTAATTGTTTCCTGGCAGTATCTGATTTTTCATGAAAGCAGCCATCTAGCACTACTCAACCTCATGTGTCATATGTATATATGTCAGCAAAAAGGGGGAGAATCATACTTCACCGCTACATATGAACTAATCACAATGTATGCGATGCACTACCCATTCTGAAGGCCATACTCCGAGACCGAGAGGGTAGTGAGGTGCACCTCCAACAAGAGCTATGGCATGCTTTTACAATCCAAAGCTTAAAGGATGCTATTTCCCACCTTGCCACGAATCCATAATCCAGCAATACATCTCTCATAAATGGGCAAGCACACCTGCTCCCTGTTCTTATCTCCATCAACACCTTAGCAGCAACCAGTAGCTCTTCCTTCTTCCTGCCGTCAAGCAGCAGGAGCATATGAATCACGCACCCACCTAGCCTTCTTTCTCTCCAATAGCAGCAGAAGCCAGTAGCACACTAAATACATCCCAAAGTTCCCCAAGCTCCAGCAAAAGCCTTCTTTCTCTGCAATAGCAGCAGAATGAGTACATTTTCCAGCAAACATGTAGGCAAATTCCATCGTGTGGTTCATGATAGGTTGATGGAATTTGTTAGAATTTTGGAGCACTGGAAGCCAACCGAAAGAATTGTTCAGGGTGAACTAATGCAGGATAAAGTACATGTCTACATACTGTACATAGTAAAAAAGTTGATCAAATCAAATTGTTCTTTATGGCCATTTGCACCTATGCATTTGCATTTTAGGCAAACCTGTCACAGACACATACAGATCATACACCAACACACTCTAAACAGCTTAGGATTTAGACCAAATCACAATGTTACAATGGGGCTCAGACAGGAAATTTAGACCAAATCGCAGTGTTACAGATGTATAGATGGTTCAGCTAACCAGGGAGTGGCAACGCCGCCGCCAACGGTAGATTAGGACCCCTGGCCCGTTTTTCAGCAAACCTGCTCCAACGGCGGAACATGAGTTCAGTAAGGTAGCGGCCGATGGGAACCACGAGTAAATCAGTTTAGTAGATGGAGCATGGCATTCCAGTACAAAGATAAGAAAGCCTCGCCACAGGTAAGTAACTTTGTAGGCACATGATTTCTAGCAATCTAGTTGCCTACATGTATGTATGTAGTACGAAAAAGTTCAGAGAAGTATGCTTATGATGCAGCTGATGAAACTGGATGGCATCGAAGCTGAAGGAGAGGCAAGGGCACAGAGGAAGGCCGAGGTTCTTTGGGAAATTCAGTGTATATGTGACATCTGTTTTTAGAGTGACTTGGGAATTCTGAACCAACAACCAGGTCAACGATTCTTCTTCCAGTTGTCAGGTCAACAATTCTTCTTCTCACTACGCCACAGAAGATTTGTAGGGGCGGCTGCCAGGCCTCTACAGGGGCGGTTGACCCGCCCCCCTCCCCCCAATG
Source organism: Bothriochloa decipiens (assembly GCA_023333625.1). Classification (NCBI taxonomy): domain Eukaryota; kingdom Viridiplantae; phylum Streptophyta; class Magnoliopsida; order Poales; family Poaceae; genus Bothriochloa; species Bothriochloa decipiens. Next base: position 55,935,269 of record CM041635.1, on the reverse strand, counting down.
GTGTTCTTACAAATCAAGGCATTATAGGGGCGGCTGGGCCAACCGCCCCCACAAATACCATTTTTAGGGGCAGCTGGATCACTAGCCGCCCCTACAGTGAATTTCGTAAAACAAAAAAAAGCCCAAATGGGCAAGGATCTGGGCCTGGATCCCGCCCCGCCGCCGAAACCCTAGCGCCGCCGGCGCTGTGGCTGGCCACCCGTGGCGTCCTCATGCATGCCGGATCCACGCGGGAGGTGCACATGTCGAGGTCGATCCGGCGCGGCCCCGACATCGATCCGCCACCAGGAGAAGCGCCGCCGCCGGATCGAGCACGTCGTGTACTCCATGCCACCGGATCTGCAAGGGAGGAAGCATGAGGATGAGGAAGGTACTAAGACAGGAGATAGAGGAGGAGAGACAGACATACCGGACCTCGCGCCGCCCGCGCCTCTCGACCTCATGCGCCGCTCGCCGCGCGCCGGTCGCGGCCGCGCTTCGCTCGCCGCGCGTCGCTCGCCTCGGGCCGGCACCGCGCGCTTCTCGCCTCGCACGAGCCGCCGCGCGCCGGCTGCCTCGTGCAGCCCACCTCGCACCGGCCGCCCACGTGGTGGAGGGAGGCCGCCGTGCGTGGATCAGCCGCCGAAGTGCCTGGATCCGCCGCCATGGGCCTCGCGCCGCCACTGCCGCTTCTGCTCCACGGTCCTCGATCGCCACTTCCGCCGGCGCCTCGCGCCTAAGGGCTGGCGTCGCCCACATCCATCATCGCCACGATGTCGTGCCGCCTGATCGAGCCCTCAGCGCCGTGGTGGCAGCAGCTCCGCGCGAGGAGAGGTGGTGGCAGCAGCTCCGCGCGAAGGACAGAGTGAGGAGGGCCGGCGTGGGAGAGAGGAGTGAACGGCAACAGTGGGGAGGAAGAGAAGTGAGGGAATAGGATTAGGGTTTTCACCCTTCTTATTTATATAACCTTATGGAAATTTGAACCGTCCATCAGGATGGACGGCCAGGAATAGCCGAGGCCCAGCAGGCCGGCCCAAAGGCGCCGTTTGGCCCAAAGGCCCACGGGTCCCACCTGTCAATGGCTCAATTTGGTTTAGGGTTATATCAAATCTTTAGAAAATCATATCTTGAGTTTTACTCATCCAAATTTAGTGAACCAAGTTTTGCCAGGTTTCTGATGATACTTAGTTTTTATTAAAAATATGAAACATGCCATGATTTGTAATAAATAAGAAGTTATAATTTATATATTTAATTCATGATCCGTTGCTCCTTTTGACTTTCTCAAATGCAAAAATGGCTTATGTATCAAATATAGATCTTGATGAGTTCTACAAACATGGTATTCAAAATATTTTCATTTGAGGTCATTTAGTGGCTCAATTGACCAAGTTTGACTAAGTCAAACCTTGAATTTCTAAAAAATAACAATTAGACTGCTGTTTTTAAAGCCCTAGATGGTCTCAACTTAAAAAGTCATGAATATCAAGATTGGTCCACTTATCAAGATCTACATTTTATACATAGACCATTTTTGTATTTGACAAAGTGTTTGCAAAGTGTAGTTCTAAATTCCCAAGTCTCACATATAGTTTCATAAAATTTGTGAGATTCAAGATTTTATAACTAGGGTTTACTAACACTTTCTCAAATAAAAAAATGACCTATGTATCAAATGTATATCTTCATGAGTTATACAAACATGGTACTCAAAAGTTTTTCATTTGAGGCCATTTAGTACCTCGTTTGACCATGTTTGACCAAATCAAATCTTGGATTTTTAAATATTTGACTAGTGTTTACTAACACTTCCTCAAATGCACATATTACTTATGTATCACATGTATATCTTGATGAGTTGTACAATTTTGGTATTCAAAATTTTTTCATCTGAGGTCATTTAGTGGCTCATTTGACCAAGTTTGACCAAGTCAAATCTTAGATTTTTAAAAAATATCACTTTGACTGTAGTTTTTGAAGCCCTAAAATGTTTCATCTAGAAAAGTCATGAATATAAATTTTTCTAAAATCATCAAAATCTACATAACTTATTTTGGTTAACTTTTTATTTGACAAAGTTTTAGCAATTCAAATTTTAAATTTTGAAATTTTCACTATTCGAAACCAGTTTCCGGAACCCTAGATGGTCTCAACTCGAAAAGTCATGAATACCAAGATTGGTATAATCATCACGATCTACATCTAATACATAGGAATTTTTTGTATTTGACAAAGCATTCGCAAAGTGTAGTTCTAAATCCACAAGTCTCACATATAGTTTCATAAAGTCTTTGTGAGATTCAAGATTTTGTGACTAGTGTTTACTAACACTTTCTCAAATACAAAAATGACCTATGTATCAAATGTATATCTTGATGAGTTATACAAACATGATATTCAAAAGTTTTTTATTTGAGACCATTTAGTGCCTCATTTGACCAGGTTTAACCAAGTTAACTCTTGAATTTTTAAAAATATGACTAGTGTTTATTAGAACTTTCTTAAATGCAGAAATGACTTATGTATCAAATGTATACCTTGATGAGTTGTATAATCTTGGTATTCAAACTTTGTTCATTTAAGGTCATTTGGAAGCTTAATTGACCAAGTTTGACCAAGTCAAATCTTAGATTAAGAAAAATGATACTTTGACCGTAGTTTTTAAAGCCCTAAATGATCTCAAATAGAAAAGTCATGAATACCATGTTTGATTAACTCATCAAGATCTACATAGAATATTTTGGTCAACTTTGCATTTGATAAAGTTTGGATGATTAAAATTTTGAATATTAAATTTTTCACGGCTCAAATCCTGTTTTCAGAACCCTAGATGGTCTCAACTCGAAAAGTCATGAATACCAATATTGATCCACTCATCAAGGTCTACATCTGATACATAGGACTTTTTTGCATTTGACAAAGCATTCGTAGAGTGTAGTTCTAAATCAACAAGTCTCACATATAGTTTCATAAAGTTTGTGTGAGATTCAAGATTTTATGACTAGTGTTTGCTAAAACTTTCTCAAATGCAAAAATAACCTATGTATCAAATATAGATCTTGATGAGTTCTACAAACATGGTATTCAAAAGTTTTTTATTTGAGGTCATTTAGTAGCTCAATTGGCCAAGTTTGACCAAGTCAAACCTTGGATTTTAAAAAAATATGAGTAGTCTTTACCAAAACTTTCTCAAATGTAAAAATGAACTATGTAACAAATATAGATCTTGATGAGTTGAACAATATTGATATTCAAAAGTTTTTTATTTGAGGCCATTTTGTGTCTCATTTCACTAAGTTTGACCAAGATTGACAAGTCATTTTTAGGGGCGGCTGGTGATGGAGTCGCCTCTAAAAATCATCCCCATTTATAGGGACAGCTAAAAACACCAGCCACCCTTACAGTGCTATTTGTAGGGGCGGCTAGTTTGTTGGTGCCTGCGCATCCCACTATAGGGGCGGCTTATGATTAAGCCGCCCCTATAGTGCCAGGGGCCTCGCTCTCAAAAATTGTTTTTCACGTAGTGTCTGAGAAAACTGGAAACTCTAAGATCGTACAAGGGAAAGAATATGCATCCATGAATAAAGAGTGCAATGGATCCTAATCGGCCCTAAAAATAGACATAGACATTTTTTCAAACATCTTAACTACGAGAAGTGGTAGGGTCGTAGGTTAGAACCTTCATATCAGCAAATTTGTCATCCCAATATAATTTATCATATTCTGGCGTCCATAATAATCAACACAAACATCAATCTTTGGCACAGCACTGGAGCACAGGTTGGCAGATCAAAAGACACAGGCAGGAGAGACGGACCTAAGCGGGGGCAGGGCACCTGACTTCGACGAGCACCGGCTCCGGCATCCAGCGGAGGATGCACCACCCGTTCGTGATGCCGGCTCCTTTGCTCGGACTCAGACGCTGGTCCACCTCCGGGACACGCGAGGAGCAGATGACCGACAGGTTGAGAGGATCCCTGGAAGCAGAGCGAACGTGGGCTGGGCAAACCAACCGAGTAGTAATCGTACCGGGGTGTCACGGCCGCAGATGCGGGGTGGCGTGCTGGCCGGCTGAGCAGCAGGGTGAGAGGCCACCGCACACCGACGGCATGGGCGTCTGAATCACGGGCTTGCCGATGGCATGAGCGTCTGGTCCACAGGCTTCTCACTCGGGGTGGACGAGGCTGCGTCGGAGTGGCGTCCTAGATCCTGAGTGCGCCTCGTGGCCGTGGACGCCGGCTAGACGTCGAACGAGGCCGCGCTGGGATCTCAGGCTTGCCGCTCGGGGCAGACGAGACTACGACAGGCGACACAGGGGAGACCGACGCATGCCGACGGCACGGTGGTCCACGACTCTGATTGGGTGGGCGCCGGTGTGCAGGGGTTGCGGATGCCACTTCCTTCTACGAATGCTGGACCGGGCCTTCTGAGGAAGGAGCTTGGGGCGAGCTGGGCGAGTCAGGGACGTGCGCGGTAGCGGCGGTTCCACGCCAGGGAGTAATAAGTATGGGCTGTGGATTACTGTGGGATGGGGTAACTCGCGGCAGTTGCGGCGGGAAGGAAAGCCGGGCGGGGAAACGAGCGGACGGGGTGATTAAGCACTGGGTGGATGGATTAGCCTAACAAGCGGGTCTTTTTAGGAGTAAGATATCTTGGACATTTATACATGTCCTTAGCAAAAGATACAAAACTATTATTTTTTCATATTACAGATTTAAACATTGGTCTTAGCTTTAGTGATCTATCTATTATTGCCATTTGCTTGATAAATGTGCTGTTGGGGAACAACTTTGACATACAAACATCCTTTCTAAACTTTAGAGACTAACATTTCATTACAAATATTTGAGATACTAATGTGTCCAACGAAGATAACAAAGATGACTTCGCCTTGACTGTCTATAGCTTCACTCATATGTTTTCTAATGCTCCAAGTTGACTGGTGAAGATGACTTCACTGTATTTCAGGCGCTCAGCGAAGATGAGATGACAACTTCGCTGAGATTATTTTGAACTTCGCGTATATGTTTTCTACATGATTCAAGTTCTCCGGCGAAGATGACTTCGCTAAACTTTTGACGACCAGCAATGTTAACGCAACGGCTTCGCGTGAAGATTCTATGAAGTCACCAGCTAAGTTAAGTAATCATGATCAGGACCAAAGTTGCAAAATAAGACAACATGGAAGGGGCGAAGTGTGCTTCACTACTTCGCCGATGTGCCTTCTAGTCGAATGTATAGGAAGTTCATGACTGATTATGTAAGATGTCTTGAATAGCGAAGTCAGGGGAGGGCCTACAAATACCCCCTTACATGTAAGTTCTGGGGACAGAATGAAATATAATTCCAGCTGAATGTTGTTTTCATCTTTTATGTGTATGTGAAATCATAACCCAACATCTGGCGTTGTCCGTTTGTGTGATCGAAGACACCCACGACCACCACGCGAACACAAAATGGCAAGACCTAGCAAAAAAGCAACTTCGGCTGGAGACAATTCAAACCAGGACAGAGACCCACTTTTGGAAGACGAGACAGAAACAGAAAATAGACGTGTTCAAGAAGAAGAAGAAACTCAGAACAAAGAAAGAAGACTCAAAGAACACGAAGATCAACTCATCGTCAAGAAAAAACAGCTGGAAGAAGCAAGAAAAGAGACAAGAGAAAACTCTTTAAAACAAAGAATTAGTGAAGCAGAAGCTGAATTAAGAAAGCTCAATAATGAATTAGAAAACGAGAGCGAAGTCATGATTTAAGAACCAAACTCAGCAAGTAAAAACACCAACAACAAAGAAAACCAAAGCCAAATAGCAATAATTGACACAGAGTCGCCCCTATCAATCGACATTCAGCTAGCGAAGTGGCCTGCAGGTTTCAAATTCAACATCATCCCAACTTACAATGGCATGTCCGACTCAAGATAATTTCTTATGAGTTTTGAAGCAGCAGTTGCATCAAGTGGGGGAGATGTAAACACCTTAGCGAAGTCACTCATCATGGCGGTAAGAGGACCAGCGTAGCAATGGTACTCTTCGCTAAAACCAAGGTCAATCAAATCTTGGGATCAACTTTGCACAACCCTGCTCTTAGATTTCCAAGGCTTACAAAGAGTTGAGCTCACAAGCGATGACTTTTCACATCAAGCAGCAACCAAAAGAACCACTGAGCCAGTATTACAAAAGATTTGTACAAGCAATAGCTCAAATACCAAATATACCAGATGAAGTTGTCATCATAGCAGCAATCAAAGGACTGCGAGCAGGCCAACTTTCCTCGCACTTCAAAAAGGGAAAGACCAACCACAGTTGAAAAATTATACGAAGAAATGAGAAAGTACTGTGAATCCGACGAAGATTATAGAAAAAGAATAGAAGAAAAAAATAGAGAAAGAAATATGTCAAGAGCAAACAACAAGTTCCAACACTCAAGAGTGACAAACACAAAATGAAGACCATTTCAGAGAATGAACCATATCAACAACACAAGCGAAGTCAACAGCCAAGGTCCAAGCTCGAGCAATCAAAGAAATTTCCAAAATAGCATAAATTTCAAGAAAAATTTCCAACAAAGACCAAGCTATAACAACCAAAGCAAAAACTTCGAAAGAAAAATTTTGAGGCCCGAAGAATTGTACTGCATTATACATGGCAAAGGGGCTGGTCACACATCAAAGATGTGTCCAAAAGTAAAGAAAAGCATTGAAGAAGTGTAAGAAGAGAATAGAGCAACTTCGCAGCTGAAAATTGTCAACCACCTAGCTCCTCAAAGAATAAGCTATGCGCCAATAACTTATCCCCAACACATGTTGCCACCACTTCCACCAATCTATAATTGTCAACCGTTAGCAATGTGCCCGTAAAATCAATGGGGCCCGAATCAGCCGCAAAGTTTCCACCCTGAAAGTTCAGTAGCAAATAGCAACCACCAAATTCAATACAACAACATGCCCGAAGTATCAACAATCAATGGGAATGCAGTCATCCCAAGCAAAGGCAGAATTATGACAATCTTCGAAGGAAACATCATGGAGCTCGAGACAAGAAATGAAAGAAGAAATTATTTCAGAAGAGTAAACTCCATAGCAGTCGAAGGTCCATTCAAGAAAACAAGATGGTCCCACATGCCAATAACATTTTTAGAACAAGATCTCAAACTCAAAGATTACCCTCATATGGACACAATGGTCATAGAAGCAAACATCGAAGGTTGGTCAGTAACAAAAATTCTGATAGATGGTGGTAGCTCAGCACATATCATATTCACAAGAACTTTAGACGCAATGCAAATCAACATAAAAACTTTGGGAAGAGCCGAGCACCCATTAGTAGGCTTCGACAGAAAGAAAATAAACTTTATTGGTAGAATTGTCTTGCCAGTGTCATTCAAAACAGTGAATAATGCAAAAAGGAACAAATAGCATTCGATGTTGTCAAAATGCATAGCCAGTACAACGCAATCTTTGGAAGGCAAGTTTAAATGCTTTCAAAGCCATAGTAAACTACCCATACTTATGCATGAAAATGCCAGCAATCAATGGCATCATAACCGTCTCCGGTGATCAAACAGAGGCAAGGAACATAGAAAGAGATGCAAGCCCAGCTTTCAAAAATATCCATGTGATACAAGAAGAAGAATAAGATGACGAGTTTGAAACTAAAAATATGAAGACACAAGAAAAAGCAAAGCCTTGCGAAGACACAAAGAAAGTACCAATCGACCCAATGGTGCCAGAAAGACAAGTTATTGTCGGCACAAACCTATCAAAACAAGAGGAAGAAAGAATAGTACAAGTCCTGCGAAGTAACAAGGATATCTTCGCCTGGTCTGCACAAGACCTAGGAGGAGTAAGCAGGGATGTCATAGAACACAAGCTAAACATCGACCCAAACCTCAAGCCAAAAAAGCAAAAACTCAGAAAGTTGTCAGAAGATAGAACACAAGCTGCTAAAGCCAAAGTCCAAAGATTGTTAGATGCAAAAGTCATAAGAGAAGTTCAATTCATAACTTGACTTGTAAACATAGTCATGGTACAGAAGAATAACAAGAAGTGGAGAATGTGCATAGACTTCACAGATCTCAACAAGGCATGTCCAAAAGACAATTTTTCTCTACCAAAAATAGATACTCTAGTAGACCAGGCAGCAAGAAGTGAAATGCTCAGTTTCCTAGATTGCTATTCAGGCTACCATCAAATTTGAATAAAAAAAGATGAAGGATACACAAGTTTCATTACACCATTTGAAACTTACTATTTTCAAAGAATGGCCGAGGGGCTTCGTAACGTAGGAACAACCTTCATCAGAATGACTTCCACAGTCCTTAAAGATCAAATACCAAGAAACTTGCTAGCATATGTGGATGAATTGGTAGTCAAAAGCAAGAAAAGAGAAGACCATGTTGAAGATTTACAAGAAACTTTCTCAAATCTCAGAAAAGCAAATTTAAAGTTGAACCCAGAAAAATGCACGTTTGGAGTTCAAACAGGCAAAATTTTTGGGTGCATCGTATCCGCAAAAGGAATTGACCCGAATCCGGAGAAGGTGAAGGCAATACTAAACATACAAGTACCAAGAAATATCAAGGACATCCAAAAGTTGACAGGAAGACTAACTTTGCTTAATAGATTTATATCTAAATCAGTTGAGCGAAGCCTCCCAATATTTCAAGCACTAAAAGAGAAAAAGGAAAAGTTCAAATGGGGTCAAGCACAACAAGAAGCTTTCGAAGAAATAAAGAAACATCTATCCAACCCCACAACCTTGGCAACATCTGACCCAATGGTAGATCTGCTACTATACGTATCAGCAAACGAAAGTACAGTCAGTGCAGTACTAATACAAGAAGAAGAAAAGGAGCACTCAACAAAACAAGTTCCAATATACTTCACTTCTGAAGCTTTGTCTAGAACAAAAATATTCTATTCAGATATCGAGAAAATTATATACACAGTACTTATGGAATCTAGAAAGTTGAGACACTACTTCCAAGCTCACAAAATAAGAGTGCCAACAAATCAACCCCTCAAAGAAGTGCTACAAGGCTGCAAATCCTCAGGGAGATTGGGAAAATGGGCTGCAGAATTGTCTCAATACTTCATCAAATTTAAGAAAAGAACAGCAATCAAATCTCAAATGTTGGCTGACTTCGTGACAGATTGGATGCCCTCAAAGTACAACCAAGAAAGAATGGAGTAACCCGAATGGATAATCTATTACGATGGTGCTTGGGGCTTCGCCGGCGCAGGAGCAGTAGCAGTCATAACCTCACCTTCTGGAATCAAACTCAAATACGCAGCAAGACTAGACTTTCAATGCACCAACAACATCGCAGAATATGAGGCAGTATTGTTAGGACTCCGCAAAGCAAGAGCAATGGGGATTCAAAAAATAATAATCAAGACAGATTCTCAAGTTGTGGCTGGGCATATAGAGAAAAATTACAAAGCAAGAGATCCAGAGTTAGGAAAGTATCTCCAACTGCTGAGAGATCAAGAAAAACACTTCGCTGGATTCACAGTGAAAAATATTTCAAGAAATAATAATACAGATGCAGACGAAAATACAAAAGCCGCTGCCCAAAAGTTAGAGTTACCACCAGAAGTATTCTTCCAAACTATCACCGAAGCCTCGACAAGAACGAAAGTTGAACAACCAAAAGAAGTACACATCATAGAAAGCGAAGATTGGAGGACTCTAATTATCGCATTCCTCAAAGGATTCTACGAGCCAGAAAGCCAAGTTGTTGAAGTAAGAATGAAGCAAAAGATCAGAAGCTACAAAATCATCAACGAAGAACTATACAAGGAAGGAGTTTGCCAACCACTACTAAAGTGCATCTCGAGAGAAGATGGGAAAAACCTGTTGAAAGAAATACACGGTGGAATCTGTGGATGTCACACCAGGGCTAGATCAATAGTTAGAAAAGCCTTTAGACAAGGGTTCTTCTGGCCAACTGCCCAAAGTGACAGTAAAAAAATCATTCAGACTTGTCACAATTGTCAAATGGTAGCATGCAAAGTTAAAGCATCAGGAACAAACCTTCAATCAATTGAACCAACTTGGCCACTAGCAAGATGGGGAATCGACATAGTCGAAAAGTTACCTCCAGCTCAAGGCAACTACCAATACGCAATAGTTGCAGTCGAATATTTCACCTAGTGGATTGAAGCGAAGCCAATCACAAATATGTCTTCTCATACAATGAAAAAATTCCTATGGCAGAACATCATATGCAGATTCAGAGTCCCAAGACACATCACTATAGACAATGGAACCCAGTTTGATAGAGAAGACTTTAGAGAATACTGCCATTCAACGGGAATCAAACTCTGCTTCACATCAGTTAAACACCCACAGTCTAACAGAGCAGTCGAAAGAGCAAACGGGATAATTTGCACTAGAATCTCAAAGTGCCTAACAAACCTAAAAAAGGGAAAATGGGTCGACGAATTACCAAAAGTAATATGGTCTCACAACACTTCAAAATCGAGGCCAACCGATTTCTCTCTGTTCAAGCTACTTTACGGAGACGAAGCAATGACCCCTAAAGAGATAAAATACGAAGGTCCAAGAACAAATGTTTAAATGATCACAGAAGAAGACCAAGTAGCAAGCAAAGATTTGCTCGAAGAGGAAAGAAATGAGGCACTCAAGAATATCAAGAAGTATCAACTAGAAACACAGAAGTGATACAACAAGAAAGTCAAGCCAAGAGGATTGGCACCAGGAGATCTCATCCTAAAAAGAAAAAGAGATGAAGACACAGTAGGAAAATTTCAACAAAAGTGGGAAGGCCCTTTCATCGTCACAAGAACGAACAAAGAAGGTGCGTATCATTTGGTAAACCTTAGGAACTCAGTCACACCAGGAACATAGAAGCACTCCGCAAGTATTATCCATAAGCAAAACTGCAAGTTTAGTCTACTTTTCAGCAAAAGTAGAAGTAGAATTTTTTACAAGCAAGCTTACATTACTGAAAGTATATCTGAGCTGCACTCTTTTTCTACTCAGGGGAAACCCTTCGCAGGGTGAGTGGTTTTTAACGAGGCAGTCTCTTTGTAAATCTCATAAAATATAAATGAGAAAGTAGCTTTCCCAAAGATATGTTTCTACATCACACAGCTAAAAGCACAAAACGCCGAAGAGTATATCCAATATATACTCTCATATCGGCACAAATTTTTGCAAAAACTAAGTTAGCATCAATATTTTATTAAATCTAAAAAATGCTAACTTATCTAAGGCAAATTTTTCGACTTTGTTTCACTAAGGTGAAATATTTTCAGTTTCTAAGGAAGCGTACGCGTCCACTTCGCTCGAAAAGGAAGGGACGGCATTTAAAAATTTGCTAAGGCAAATTTTTTGACTTTGTTTCACTAAGGTGAAATGTTTTTAGCTTCTAAGGAAGCGTACACGTCCACTTCGCTCGAAAAGGAAGGGACGATATTTCAAAATTTGCTAAGGCAAATTTTTCGACTTTGTTTCACTAAGGTGAAATATTTTCAGCTTCTAAGGAAGCGTACGCGTTCACTTCGCTCGAAAAGGAAGGGACAGCGTTTCAAAATTTGCTAAGGCAAATTTTTCGACTTTGTTTCACTAAGGTGAAATGTTCTCAGCTTCTAAGGAAGCGTACACGTCCACTTCGTTCGAAAAGGAAGGGACGGCGTTTTAAAATTTGCTAAGGCAAATTTTTCGACATAGTTTCACTAAGGTGAAATGTTTTTACCTTCTAAGGAAGCGTACGCGTCCACCTTGCTCGAAAAAGAAGGAACGACATTTCAAAATTTTCTAAGGTAAATTTTTCAATTTTGCTTCACTAAGGCGAAAACGTCTCAAGCTTCCAAGCGAAGTGCATGCATCCGCTTCGGACGAAGAAGAAGGGGCAACATTTCCAAATCTACTAAGGTAAAGCTCTCAATTACATGCTTCTCAACAAAGTACATACACAATTCAACTCAAAGTACTTATTCTGTACCTAGTCATACAAGCGAAGGAAAACTCATAAACTTCGCAACACAAGATGCCTTGCAATACAATCTTTCCAATTACAAAAATATGTTTACCAAATTAGTCATCCTGAGAACTAACCACCTCGGCAGCATCACCAAGTATGTCGCTCACAACTTCATCTACAATTTCGTTCGCTTCACGACGTAAATAGTCCTCACAAACACCCGCCGGCGAAGTACTTGAATCAGATGATTATAAGAAGAAGAAGTTAGAAAACAAGAGCAACAACAAAAGGAAAACAAACCCCATACGTCAAACTTTTACCTGCGCAAAGCCTGTAAAGTCAAAAACTCGGCAATTAGGAGGCCGGACACCGCGGCATCGCTTATTCATGTCTATAAAAGATTTGTAAGTCAAAATCACCAAAAAGTTCAAGTTCAAAACAACGATAGCAAAACTTACGAGCAAGAAACTCATCGACATCACAGCCATCGCACCTCATGCAAAAACCATAAACCTCGGCAGGCTCAATAAAGTCGTTTTTACACATTAACAGCGGAATAATATCTTCGACATCCTGCACAGGCCTAGCGTGAGGAACCTGCACAGGATGGGCAAATAGTCAAACAACTTCTAAGTATATATTACAAAATCAACAACTCAGAGCCAGAGTATCTTGAAACTCTCTCATCTCACAAAAGAAAGGAAAACTATAGCCTAAGGACGACGACCACTAACATCGCTGGGCCCGACATCGCTTCGACCTCTAGCATCAGATTTCTTCTTCGTGGCTTCTTCCGCCTCCCTTCGAGCATCTTCCGCCTCCTTTGCAATTTGCTGACATAGAAAAAGATAAAAGTTAGACACAAAAGCACAAAAGAAAAAGCAAAAGCAGAGCAAGTATAAAATTTACCCTCTAAAGCTTCTCTCTAGCTTTGTCGAAATAATGGACCCGACCACCTGACCTCCAGTACTGCTCGAGATATTTGTTGCACAACGCTTGTGTCACCTTCGTCACATTAGTCAGTTCACCCACAGAAGGGAACTTCTAGTTAACATCACAAAGTTGTGCAAATAATGGATCCTGGCTTTGTCTCATCAGATGAAACAAAGCATGAGCAGAGTAGAAAGCGCCATACCAATAGTGGTCTCCATGACCTAGGATAGATCCTCATATTGGCGGCAAAGCCAACTGAAAAAACTATCCCGGTCACCAAAATCCCAACACTTGTCTCCAGGTCTAGCCCCAAACTTACCATAAGATTCAAAGCAAAGCTCCCAGATGCGATTGCAATTGTCAAAGAAAGACTTGTCTTGATCCTTAATCTTTCTTTCAATACGCCTCACTTCTTCCCTCAACTTCTCTTTCTCCTCCTCAATCCTCTTGATAACATCATCTCTTCCCTCAACTTGAGCAAGAGCATTGATAAGTTTTCCTTCCAGCACATTATGGGCATCCACAGCATCTCCTCTCTCTTTCTCCTTTTCAGCAAGCTGTTTCTTCAGAATCTCAATTTCAACTTGGTAGTCACGTTCGCGAAGGGCAAAATTTTTCTCCCTTTCTTCTAGCCCAGTTCGCAAACCCCTCATCAAAAGAGAACCCTTGTACATCATTGACAGCCCAGCATCAGCAACCTCGAGCAAGGGTTTTTTTGGACTTCGTCAGGCACAGTAAAAGCCTCGTCTATGCACTTCGACAGTTGAACCTCAGAACTACGAGGCATCATCCGAAGCTTATCGGCCCTGACACCAATAAACTTGAAACTGTCAAGACCTAAACCCTTCTCTTGACAAAATGCCAGCCCACGCTTAAGAGCATCAGAAACCTTCCCTTCGCCATCAGCAGGGACAACAGGAGTAACAGGGTCCTGACCACCAAACTTGCTCAAGTCGACTTGTTTTTGAGGAGAAGAAGGCGCATGAGGAAAGATAGTTTCTAAAAGGAAAATCAAAAGTTAAACAAGACAATCTAAATCAAAAAGAAACAATAAGCCGCAACACTTACCAGTAGAAACACGCTCACCCAAGTTGCATTCAACACTTTTTTCGCTCTCAACATGAATAGTAGAACTGGTTAAGCGCGCCAAGCGGTCATCATTAACAACATCATCAAAAACTTCATCATCGCTATCTTCAAGATTGATAGAATAGGCTCTAGAGCCTCCAGCTTTCTTCAGCACATTCTGAGCACCAACTTCGCCGGCTTCAACTGTAGCTGGGTTCTTAACCGAAGTTGTTCTCCCAGCGTCAACATTTCCTTCGGCCGGTTCAACAAAAGAAGCCTCAACATCAGGCATCGGCGAAGTCAACACGCCAATTTCCTAAAAATCTCTAGCTTGAGTTTCCTTCTCAGAAACCAAGCTGGTCACCGCACCAACTTCGCTGGAGCCACCTACACAACCACCACGAGCTTGCAAATTCTGTAAGTTTCCGTTAAGTGGAGTAAGTAACAGTGGAACCAAACCGCCAGGAGAGAAAGTCTTACAAATTTTGCTCACCTCATCTTCAACATCTTGAGAAATAGAAAAACCAGCATCATCACCTTCACCACCACCACCTACAACCCCAGCATCACCTCCGACACCAGCACCAACATCAGAAACCAGGTTTCCTTCTATGTTCAAACTCCGTTCAAGCACAGCATCAATCTCTTCAGCGTCCAACAACACAGAAAGACTCTGATTCTTCTTCAACTTCTTGGCAACAACTTTGCTAGAAACGCCAGACTTGCGTTTCTTCTAAATAACAGTCTCCTTTCTACCCTGCTTCTTTTCACGGGCATAGGCAGGAGGGGGCCTATCATCATATTCAACATTAGCGAATTCAAAAACTCTATTCAGGCGCTTGTAATCACTCCCAAGAACCTTATCAATGTTATTCTTCTAGCTCAGCACATATTTGCCAAGCAAATCCTCAGCCCGGCTTTTCACAGACTTCATAAATTCTTCATCAGAAGAAAGTGTCCTCGGGCGATGAAAATCGTTATCCGGAAACTTGTAGTTTATACCCCGAACTTTCTTAAGATGAAAACGCTGAAAAGACCAACCTTTTTTCAAAGGCCAAATTTTGGCAGCAGCATACTCCTCAACTAAATCCCTAGCACATTGTAGTGAAGCCATACACTTGTACACCTTCACAGCAGTCTTCGAAATCATGGAAGAAGGAACAGACGAAGACAGTCTAAAATTCTCGATCTCCATTCTAGCAGCCAGCAGATACTTCTTCATCATTTTCTTTGTAACAGGATCTCGCTCCTCAACCATGGGCACTTTATGATAAAACCAAAACCTAGACCAATCTCCAGTACCCCACTTGTTCCTGGTTGCCGGAGAAACTTGAACAGCATTGCGAGCCGTCTTGAAACTTAAACAAGCAAAATATTTAGTGATCACCCGCCCCTCAAGCATAAATTCTTTGAACTGGGTGTGCATTTAAAAATCTCACAAAAAGCCACAATATCTGCATTAGCCTCTTGAGATTTAACGGCCCAAACAAACTGAGCCAGCCTAACTATTCCATTCGGAGTCAAATGGTACATTTGAATGTTGAAAGCCTTCAACACATCTTCAATGAAGTCCTGGCAGGGGAAGCGAAGCCCAGCAGTAAACAAATCCGGGTACACAATGCATTCGTCAGGATGAGGCTTCGGGTTGGTCTCCATAGGATCAGGAATCCTCACTTGATCACGTTCAACAATTCTTAACCAAACCATCTCATCAAGGTGACTCTTTTTAAACAAAGTTTTACCAAAAGTTAAGGTAAAACATTTATCATCCTTCACTAAGCCCTCAACTGACGCGTCAACGCCATCAAGGCTCTCATCGTCAGAATCCATCTGAGCCCTATCTTCCTCAGTCTTCGAACTCTCCCGAGACTGAAGTTGATCCTGTAAATCTTGCGAAGACATCTACAAAAAAGAAAATCAGAATACTATTTAACCAAACTGCGAAAACAAAGAAGTCAAAGGAATAAACCTTGGCGAAAGTATGGCTCAAACTTCGAATAAAGATTTGAGACCAGGTGAGCACAACGGCAACAAGTCAAGAAAAACTATCTTGAACTTTAGAACTCAAGAAAAATTTTGGCAGAGTGTCCCTTCTTCTGAAAATGACAGCTGCAAAGGAGGGGAGAGCTTCGCTATTTATAAGCAGCGCCTGGTCAACCGGTCAAAGCTAGCCGTTAGATTCAAAAATTTGAACATGCCAACTCTAAAGTTTGGACGGTGTTTGTTAGGCAAAGTTTCATATAAACTTCATAGGATTCAGACCTTTGGAGTAGGCCTTCGCCCGCGAGGGGCTGCTGTTGGGGAACAACTTTGACATACAAACATCTTTTCTAAACTTTGGAGACTAACATTTCATTACAAATATTTGAGATACTAACGTGTCCAGCGAAGATAACAAAGATGACTTCGTCTTGACTGTCTACAGCTTCGCTCGTATGTTTTTGAATGTTCCAAGTTGACTGGCGAAGATGACTTTGCCGTATTTCAGCTGCTCAGCAAAGATGAGATGACAACTTCCCTGAGATTATTTTGAATTTCGCGTATATGTTTTCTACATGATTTAAGTTCTCCGGCGAAGATGACTTCGCTAAACTTTTGACGACCAGCAATGTTAACGCAACGGCTTCGCGTGAAGATTCTATGAAGTCGCCAGCTAAGTTAAGTAATCATGATCAGGACCAAAGTTGCAAAAGAAGACGACATGGAAGGGGCGAAGTGTGCTTCGCTACTTCGCTGATGTGCCTTCTAGTCAAATGTATAAGAAGTTCGTGACTGATTATGTAAGATGTCTTGAATAGCAAGTCAGAGGAGGGCCTATAAATACCCTCTTGCATGTAAGTTCTGGGGAGAGAATGAAATATAATTGAAGCTGAATGTTGTTTTCGTCTTTTATGTGTATGTGAAATCATAACCTAACATGTGCCTTACACATTCTGCCTTTGGGAGCCTGACTAAAATTAGTGATTGCTCCTTTAAGCACTCTCTTTGTTGATTCTTCTAAAGTAATCATGTTCCCATTCTGGTAGCTAGCAGGTAAATTACATAGGCTGTGAAAAAGATAATGGTAGACTCTCTAGCTACAGGTTAGAATATCTTGCTTCGGCTTTACGGTGGTTTGATTGTTGTGCTTCTTGCGAGTCCTAGTAAAGAACATAAGTACGGGGCAATATTTATATAAGAGAAGTTTTAAAAAATATTTGTTCGACAGTTGTGCAGTTCAGTCATTGTATCTTAGAAATAATACTCAGGCAAACATGACTTTAGAAAACTCTCAGGTAAACATGCCAATCGTATGCTAATATTTTCTCTCTGCTTCTAGCTATACTGACCAACTGTCATAAGCATAATTACTAAACAATTGTTGAATGTCTGAGGTGGGCTAAAGCTAACTGTTTTTTTGTTCCTTATGGGTAACTGGGGAGCGTGTTAGCATTTTCGTAGTCAATTAAATTATGTGACTAAAAGCTTCACAACTTAGACTTGCGATTTAGTGAACATTGACAACGACTGTTGTTACCATCTATTCTCACCGGAGCTCCAATCATTGCCCTTTGTATTGTTTCAAATGTCTCTAATCCAACTGTTAACGAATTACAGGCACCTATAAATGGAAGCAGACTGCAGAAGTTAAACCAAGAATAACATAACACATGGATGAAAGCAGAACACCAGATGGATGCAATCATGAAAGTGGATGATGAATGAAGTTGAATGATGAGTCCTAGCTTAATATAAATCAAGGCACAAACTGTGTTTAGTACATTGTGATTGCAAAAAAAAAAACAGAAAACCAAACTTGTGCCTCAGTCAATCTATAATGAACTCGTGGTACTCGACCTTGCATTCAGAAGAAGAAAAATCTAACAAGAACAGATTGTAGATGATCCCCCAAAGTGGTCATATGAAATCATGCTACAACTTATTAACATGACATCTTGGAGATCCATAATAATAGCAAATCAGTAATTTTTTAGCAATAATTTTTGGTTCAGTACCCAAAAACATAACAGAGCTACACATTGTCTAGCCTCAGAAATCGATAGTAGCAGTGTAGCAGCACTACACAAGTGGAATAAATTGTCGGTTTAGAATGGAATTGATTTTCTTCTATCCATGATGTTAATAAACAGGCATGCAGAACTTCTATCTCTTACGTTAATAGAAGCAAGCAATTGTTGCACTTCTGTCTATCTATTTCCCTTCATTTGACATTGCTCTAAGATAGTCCACCGCAAATAACTATACATTCCTGGTCCAGTGAATCTCATGGCCCACAACACAAGATCAAGAACTTCAGAAATGGAGTTCCGAGTTCAAGACATGGAGATCATCACAGTTGCAAACCAGCAGTCTGCAGTAAAGCTTGTGAACACTATGTCAGAGTCAGACGAAGATGTTAAGAACCAAATGAGTACATCAAACCAAAATCAACCTCCATAGCTGGCTAGCTGCTCGTTGATTTGAAGAAGTGAAGTTGAGGTCGCCTTGCTGTCTTGCTCATACGTGTCCCACGGGCCACGACGCTGGAGTCGTACACGTCCAGCACCACCAACCGCTACCCGGGCCACGGCAAGAAGTCGTAGCACGTGCGCCCTGCCGACACCGACGGTGGCATCCCCAGCACGGAATGGGCACCAGTTGGCTCCGGGGCCGGTTGTACAGGCAGTTGTTGCCGAGCATATGTGGTACGTCGGCCCTCCGCGGAAACCGTCGAACTCGTGCACCACGACAGCGGCCAGGGACCTGTCCTTGGGGCAGAAGCCATCGACGATGTCGCCGAAGTGGATGCAGAACCTGACGCTCCTCTCGTCGTTCCATCTCTGGACCGCGCGCCGGAGGGCGGCGATGCTGTGGTGGTAGTGGCACGGCATGCCGAGGAGGGATCACCGGTCCGGGGTGGCCAGATGTCGTCGGCGTACTGGACGTCCGCGACGGTGAAGGAGAAGAGCGGCTCATTGGCCGACGGCCGGACAGTGCCGGCTTGCCGCCCCTATGGCTCCGCCCGACGCGACGCCTCGTGCGGCTGCTGAGCGTCCCCGCCGCTGCTGATCTGGCGGCGCACTGCTGGTCCCGCCCGTGCCGCGCTCTCCGTCGCCGTCCGCCGGCCAAAAGCTGCTCGGAGACCGTGCTAGGGTTAGAGAGTCGCCGCCGCCCGCTCGGGAGAAGTCGTGGTCTGGATGGGGCAACGTGTCGAGTTGATCTAGGGCTCCCGATGTACACGACGTCAGGCACCAAGGACGCCGGCGCGACGTGCTGAGATCGTGGATGGGCCCCTTGTCCTCGGCGATGGGCGACAGGGATCAAATCAGCGCCGAGCGGTTAGACTTTCACGGAGAGAAGGAGAGTGCCGGTTTCGTTTTGGATGTGGGAGAGCGAGGGAGCACCGGTTTCCTTTGGATACATCGTGCGGGAGGGCGAGGGAGACTGGGAGAGTTTCACGCGGGGGGAGCTAGCTGAAACGCCCGGCATGCGAAGGAGAGCAGGGGCGCGGGGGCGGGGATGACCGCGAGCCAAGGGTGATTAGCGGGGCGAAAACGATACTATTTGGATCTTTTTAAGAGTAAGTACTAGTCAAGTGTCCGTGTGTTGTAACGGAAAACACTTATATGTATAAGTGATATTCAATTGGCACCACCAAAAATAAGCTGAACCAAAAAAAAAAACTCCATTCAACTAACATTGTTCTTTTGCTAAAAGCATCATGCAAAGCTAATGTGTGTATCCATTTAAATAACTAACTACGAACTAACAGATGCTCATAGTTTTTTCTCATATGGGTTGAGTTGAATACGGATGCATCCAAATAAGGCTTTAGGTGTGCATAACTTCTGCTAGGCTCCAGGGTGTGTCTGATTATACAAAAATAAACGTGAGATAGAAACTATTTTAATCAATTCACCTCTGAAAATAGATACCATTCATTCACTAATTATGTGCAAAGAATAAACATTCAATCCATTGCATTAGGGAGGACATGGCAGCACACATAGGTGTGACTGCGGCTATTAGAATACTGGTTTGTTGCAGCACACACAGGAAATGGAAGACGCAAGCACTAAGATGGATGAAGGTTTAGTTCGTACTTTGTGAAACTTTCTAGGATATAGACATGCAGATGTCTGAGTTCACAAAACATTGGATGCACTTAAAGTTATGTCTGCCTGTATAAACAAACTGGTCTTAGAAGGCTGGAAGTATGAATAGGTCTTAGCTTACGAATGAGAAAGGCCAAAATTAGTTTGGTCTAAAACTTTCATAATTCCTAAATCCCAACTGACAAGAATAAATTGGACGATTGACACTTTGAATGCTTGATTTAATTTTAACAATGTAACATTATCCTGTTTAAATTCAGCTATTCCATTCCTAGTCAGCAGTACCAGTCTTGCTAAAATAAACAGAGAATAAATAGGTTTCAGGAGGGGAGAGGGTCAATCTAGTTAGAGACTTGCAGCTGCGTCAACCGTCAATGGCCTAATACAAGCTGTAGACTTCTCTACCTGAGATACTAAAGTGACAGATCACTCTTGGGCAACTTCTAATCAACACCACTGGATTGCTCTACCTTCTCGGCGTCTGCATCCTTGGTTCCTGACACTGCTGCACCTATCTCACCGGTCACCTGAGTCATCTCTCGTTTTCTCCTCTATTGCTTTCGAAGATTAACTCTTACTACCTCGGATTCCTCCGTCTGAAATGGGGATAAATAACTCCCAGAACCCTGCCTATCTATTCAAAAATCTATCCACAAACTATCAGCAAGAATGAGGATGGAAAACCATTATTACAAACAAAACTCACATAATTAGATTCAGAGAAGCAAAGAATAAATTAACCACAAAGACAAAGTTAACTGTAATCCAAAATCAGAGAAACCAAGCAAGCGCTTGGCTGCTGCTCCTTCTTGGCCGTCGTCACTCGGGACCAACGCCGATGCTGACGGCCATAGCACCGCCCCCAATTGCAGGGGCTGTAGGATCAGTGACAGGGGCAACTGGCAATAGCAACATAATTCCTTCCTATCCATCTCCTCTCCTCTGTCTTCTACCCCATGATCCATCAACAAGCAAGACAAGCAGGGTGGATGCTGATCCGGTCAGTTGCCGCCTGCAGTTTGCCTCCCTGTGTGTTCGCTTTCAATATAAGCGGGGTCAAGTGCCTGTGGTCTAAAAGTTTGCCTCCCTGTCCCAGATTGTCCCAGTTTTCTTTGATAGTCTGCTTCAATAACTTGCATGTCGACCACACCATAGCAAAAGGGAATTCAGACTGAAAACTGTTCAGACCTGCTTAAAGCTAAAGCCATTTGTACATGGGAATTATTTCTTATAGGAATGTAATTGCCATCCCGCAACACATGGAGAACTGAAGCAATCCATTGGAAGCTGCTGTTGCTGCTCCTCGTACAATTATAGTTGTGATGTACGGTACTGAATTCTTCAATTTTGAACATGTTTTTTTGGGTACATTAAGGTTAGGTTATCAAGGAAAAATAGTGTCTACCTAGCAAGGGGTCCTAAACAGGTCATTGCTATTTTGATTTGAGCATATGATTTTAGTGAAATGGCCATGTTTAATAATTTTCTATCCATCAACTCCTTGTCACAGCATATATATTCATCAATTCCTGAGGCACCTAAAATCCCAGAAGAAGAAAAATATTTAAAACAAATCCGTCAATTAAACCATAGCAATCGTGTTCTGCTATTGATAATATGTGTCCTGCTATTCGATTTATAAGCATAATAGGCAATTGAAACAACACTGATGTTGTAGTGATCAAACAACA
The DNA here is from genome assembly GCA_023333625.1 of Bothriochloa decipiens. Lineage (NCBI taxonomy): Eukaryota > Viridiplantae > Streptophyta > Magnoliopsida > Poales > Poaceae > Bothriochloa > Bothriochloa decipiens. The sequence continues at coordinate 55,913,551 of CM041635.1, read as the reverse complement.
CTGATGTTCCTGCGACGGCATCAACGCCTTCGTCCCCTTCCCTCATTGCGAGTCATGATCTAAACCCTAGACCGAGATTAGAGTCTGTGTGTCGATGTCATTTCTTCGTTTAGGAGCCAAAAGCCCTATCTGCGCTTACTTGTGTTCTCGTCAACGAGGTCGTAGTAGTTTTGTATCAAACGAAGTAATCTAAGAAACCCACTAGGAGGCATGTATCATGTAGTGGGGATGTTGGAAACCCTAAAGTTAATGGAAGGTGAATAAGAAGGGGATCTGGATCAGCAGAGGGGCGACCAGTGGGGTTCATATGAAGGAAGCGAAGGCAGTAGCAGAAAAATTAACAGACTAGGTGGAAGCTGAACTAGCGAGGTCCCAAAGAGAGGACTCTTGGGAGTACATGTGGAGCGTGAGGAGATGCGGGACAAGTGAACCCAAGAATAACACTATGTGTGGACCCAAAGAATAACACTATGTGTGGACCCAAACAGGGGACTCTCGGGAGTGGAGATGGAGCGGCGAGGATATGTGGCAACAAAGTGATCCTGGAATAACACTATGTGACTACCGTGAATAACGCACCATCCTTGTCAGAATGGAGATGTAGAGCGAACTGATAACTAAGGCTATACAACAACAGTCAGATGCTAAACAATTCTCCAAAAAAATCACATTTGCACAATCATAGCAGATACTAAAGACGTCAACGGGTACAAGGTGTTGTTTGGATCCTATGGTCTAAAATTTTGCCACTACACTTTAGATCACTTCCTCTTCGCTACACGGCGGCGATGACAGTGCAACAGCTGGCCACGAGAATCCAAGACGAGGTTGACAACTGGAGCATGGCGGGGAATAAGTAGCTCAGGTTGTTGACGGCGCTGTTGGGTTGATCTAGCCGATCTTAGTCGCACAATTATCGCTATGTAATCACAACCGCATGCAAAGGTATAAACATGATTTTGTTTTGTCAGTCAAGACACATAGAGTGTGTGCTCGGACTTAGGGTAGATGGTTGTACTATAAAAAGTGGAGAACTCATGGTAAATGCGGTTATCTGGATTTAAGATAGATGTTCGTACTATAAAAAGGGGAAACTCATGGTAAATATGGTTATCTAGGTGCCACTAGGTGAAGTGATTCATTGCATATGCATTAGGACCTAGTTAGTGCTAACAACCCTTGAAAAATGCTTTGGAAAATGCTAACACACCATGATGTTGGGACATACCTTGGTGTTGGCATATGAGAGCAAGTGTTGAATAATAATGAAGAAAGGGGAAGAAACATGACCGTCAGACTTCGGTAGATGTCGGGTTAGTCAAACTCACCTGTTGCCCTAACAGAGCAGAGAAGCATTGGTTCAGAATTGCTGGCACTAAGGCGAATGAGTTGGGGCATGATTCGGATGAGTTGGCACTCAAGAAATGGGAAGAAACATGACCGTCAGACTAGTTCGGTAGGCGTCGGGTTAGTCCAACTCACCTGTTGCCCTAACATAGCAGAGAAGCATCGGTTCAGAACCACTGGCACTGAGGCGAACGAGTTGGGGCAGGCGTCGGACGAGTTGGTGCTCAGGGTCCGACCGGCAAGCCGAGCGCGTGCAAGAGTCAGACCACTTAGGGGGTGATTGGTTGTCTGAACCAATGTGAGCCAGGATGCAGAGGTAGTGTAGGCTGGTTGATACATGCCTGGTTGTAAAAAACATTTCTATTATGAGAGTGAGTTTATTTGGTTGCACGTATACCATTTTGATTGAACGAACTGACACTTCTCTCGTGCACCTAGGTTCCCACGTTGCGCTGCACCATTCAAGCTCGTGAGCGAAGCTCGCCTCAAACATAGACGTGAGCCGGGACACAGGGGGCGAAATGAACAATGCGGTACGGGGAATCAGTGCGAGCAAGCCAACCAATCACGATATAGGTGACGTAAACAAGCTGGGATGGGACTTTGCACCATCCGGTGCGCGCAACCAATCACCCCAAGCGATGATGGACCGCATGTTACTAGTGTTCACAAGCCGACGCAGAAGCAACAGGAACACAGGGCGTGTTTGGTACACCGCATGCGAGCAGCCATGCATGCGCTCATGCAATTTTCGGTTGTTTGGTGTCCTGATCCTGGCTTTGGGCCTGTCCCGCCTGATGCAAAATGAGCCCTCCGGCCAGGCTCGGTAAAAACGTGGGGAGGCCTCGTTTCCATCGGGCCAGGCTCGCTCGGCACAACTCACGTGCTCGAAGCTCTCTAGTGCGTGCGGGAGGCATGCAGAAAACCAGCAAACCAATCAATTTCCGTGACGAACTTGGCTGAAAAGAAGCACCGAACCAAACAAGTGGTTGTGCATGCAAAGGACCTGGTCCGCTAGAGCCAGGCTCTTAACGTGCTGGCCTGGCTGCCCAGTGAAGTGAACCAATCGCGCCCTATCAGACCAGTGAAGTGGTTCGAGGACCAGCATCGAAACCTGGTCCAAACCAAATTTGGATTTTGGTGCCTCGGTTGGACTCAAGAAAATGAAAACACCGATCGGACGTAGGAGTTTATCCTAGTTCGAGCTATCAGGGCCCTATGCCTAGCAACAAATGATCTTTGTATCTGAGAGCACCTAAAATCCGAGGGGTTACAATAGTGTAAGAGAGAGGTTTGGACGGAGATCAGATCGGTTGGTGTCGATCCTAGGAGCTCGTCACCGGAATTGCGCTCCCTCCTCACAGAAAGGATGAAGATGGCGGTGGCGATCCTTAGCTAAAGTGACTTAAAGTTCTAAGTCTTTGACTTTAAATCAACTAAAATAAGAATCAGACATGCCCAAGTATTCTCATCCAGACACAAATTAGTCAGACGTGGTCTGACGATAACATGTCTATATTATTAATTTGAAGTTTGAACCATCCATACTGATGTAACTGTTCAATAAAAATTCGTATTTAGCTAATTGGGCCTTGGTGCTGCCCATTCGACGTGCAGAATGAGGTTGTCGTAACCGTACCCATTGAGTTTGTTGATAGCCCTCTCGCCATCCTCCCTATGAACAAAGTTGACGAAGCCAAACCCCCTGCTCTCTCCAGTGACCCTGTCTATTGCCACATAGACGCGGCTAAGCGGCCCAAACTGGCCGAACAGCTCTGCGAGGTCTGGATCCCGTGCGTCCTCCGAGAGGTTGCTCACGCGGACCGAGTTCTCGTCGTTCCTGCGCCTCATCACATCAGCTCCACTCCTGTCGCCACCCAGCCTCTTGAACACAGGAACATAGGCTCCACTCCCACCCTTGCCAGCCGCGCCACCAGAGCCGTTGGCGCTAAGAGGCCTGTCGCCGGAGCTTTCGCCCTGCTGTGGAGCAAGATCCTTGTAGGGGCACTTTGAGGTCCAGTGGTCACCCTTCTTGCCGCAGGTTCTGCAAACCATGAGGAGGCCTCCCCCTGGTTTATCGTTTCCCTTAGCCAGTGAATCAGCGGAACCAGATGGCCCTGCTCCGTCTCCATTTTTCCCTGCATCACAACCAAACGAGCAGTTGTCAGTTAGCAAATGAGAGCACATGGTATGGGCATAAACGATGCTAAAGCAAAAACAGCAAAATTTGAGAAAATTGAGAACCAAAGACACTGTGTATACAAAATTAAAAAGGATTTGCACTGCAAGCTACTTTAAGATGATTCATGTTACCACTATCATAGAATTTAGCAATGGCTGAATGAAAGCAGCTCTATTTCCATAAGGTAAGATGTCTACTACTAAATTGACACATGCTTTGTCCTTTGTCTGGTATTAACAAAAAGTAAATCGCTTGGCACCACTATGATCCTTTGTCTTAGGATTCTATGTACTAAGTCTTTGACCTGTAAAACTGCACTCCTCAAGCATGTAATTCGCTCTTCTTATTAATAATATAAAAAAAATCCAAAGTGACTGAGTCCTAACTCCTAACAAGATGAAAAAAAAAACAGCCATCTTTTTGTTTTGAATGTGGTTGCATATCTACATACTAACAGCAACGAAACCAGACCATTTACATTATCTGCAGAATATACAAACGCAGGCATGCAGGGTGCCAAACATAAATATAATGTATCTACAAAACAAATACATGTACTAAACACAATAGAGCTGTCATATAAGCCATTCTTTTCGATTAATAATAATAATATAAAGCCAACAGTGTAGATTTGATGTGCTCTGGTTTTCGGTCACACATAAAGAATGATTTTGTGCATGCATCATGCATGCTATGATATGTACTATCAAACCTTATATTGCCTTATTAAAAATACATTATGCTCCTTGCTACAGTATCTAGCTATAGCAGCAATCTGTTGCTCCTAGACAGGAATACATCTAGCAATCTGTTGCTCTAGACAGCAGTACCAACCACAAGATCGTTACTGACTCCAGGCCCAAGAGAAGCAAAACCAGCATGCAGCTAGATGCAAAACACCAATCTCGATCTGATACTTATCATGCATGTCGGATCCTATCATGCATGACGTTGTTGTAGAATCTATAGAAGCATCAAAACGAGCATGTAGATACACCAATCTCGATGTTATCAATAACTAAATTGACCAAATTAGAACATACGAATTTTGACTAAGACTAGCATGCATGCATACATAGAGCAAGCAGATGGATAATCAGACCATATATGAAACGCAAGTGAAACAGATGCATAACACAGATCGTTCATATGAAACGACCAATGAATCAAAACCAAAGAGCATCAGATTTATTAGTTTTATTACAGAAATCACAGAACAGCGATGACCTGTTGCACGTGTGCGATCGAAGAAGATCTCTTCGGTGGAGACCATGGTGAGCCGCGATCCGGGGGCCTCCTTGGCGGCGTCGCCGAACTTGGGCCACGAGCGGCGCTCGATGGCCCTCCTGGAGCGGCGCACCTTGCGGACGCGCGTGGTGGTGGTGACCTTGACCTTGTTGCCCTCGTCATTGATGTGGTACTCGATCACCGTCTTCAACCCGTTGGCGTCGGGCCCGACGACGACCGGCGGCGGGAGGAGCACGCCGAGGTCGAAATCGCCGGCGTCGTCGTCGAGGAGATCGCCCCACCGCTCCGTGTGCTGCTGCCTCTGCATCGCCATATCCCTCCTCTCTCTCGGTTCGTCGGTTCGATCGTCCGTCTGCGGTTTGCTGTGCCTGTGCGCGTGCGTTAGGTTTTCGCGGCGTGGGGTGCGTCGGCAATCGGAGATCGGAAGATGTTTGCGTCTTGGGATTCGGTAATTTTGAAGCCTTTTGTAAAGGGTCGGCCGCACGTACGGTGGCCTGGTCGCGGTCGGATTGTGACTTTGTGAGGAGCACAGAATTTCCAAATACCACACGTCTACGTGGCTGGACTTACCAAATAGGCAAATACCTTCTTTTAGAAGCCTACTATATGGTTAGTGCCATAGTCCCCGGCCCAATTAAACAGCCCAATTTATTACCTCCTTAACCCCAAGCCAATCCAGCCCATGACGATCGTGAAACCCATTGTCCCCAGCCCAGAGTCAATTGACGTACAACCCAAATTATTTAACCCATTGTAGCCCAATCCATTAGCTGGGCTCCACACGCACGGACCCATAAACGATATAGAGCTACTACCTTTACTAGGCCTGCACGGGCCCAGTTTGTGATTTTTCTCCGTATTCTCTTCTCCAGAGTCCAAACACCCCCTTCTTGTAATCCACACCCCCTTGAATCCAAGTGTTTCAATTCCATCACTTATTAGGGCAGGGTTCGTTTAGAATGCATAAATTTCACGACATTTATGCAAAGTTTTTACAGGAATTAATTCAATTTACAGAAAAAATCAAGAAACATAATTTTACGCATTCTAAACATGCTCTTACTAGTAATATGGTACAAGTGCCATAGAGGTATATATGTTAATGTGTAGTATTAATTTAATAAATAAATCACCATGCTTGTCAAGGCATTTTACTTTGGTCTTGTAAAACATGACTTTTCAATCATTGTATTGTGAAATATTTGACCAATGGGAAAAGAGAGCCTTTACGACTTCATATTAAGAAGAAATCATAGTAAAACCGGTCAAAGAAACCTCTAACCTGTCTCATCCGAGGGAGAATTATTTTGGAGTAAATAGTATCAGGAGTACAAATACCACACATGGGGGCAAATTACCAACAATTTTTAATCTGCTCTCTATTGGGTACAATAACCATCTTGGTACATAAACGGTCCATTCTGTTGTGTCGTCGAGCAAGCTGTGTTCGGGGTCATGCTCATCGTTTCGAGGACATCCTGGCCTTCTCTGTTATGTCGTGGTGTGTAAGTCAGGCTTTGATCGAAGCAAGTTGACCGGTTTGAATCCCGATTGTGTGTTTGCATCAATTGTATAGGAATATGGAATATGGAACGAAGAATTTTTTTTTGACCGAAAACTAAGAATTTTTATAAACATAAATACTCACGGAGTACTTCACAATCGTGCAATCAATACTCAAATGCTCACTAAAATACTAATCTGTTATTGTGAATTTTATATACTAAACTTGCGTATACTATCTGAGTAATTATGTGTTAAAAGATTTATAGTTTTATTTACTCAATATAGTTTTTTGTCAGGTATTTCTTCAACTTTGTAAAAAATATATAGAGAATTTTGATCTAAAATAAAGCTTAAATGTCTTACGCGGATACGTTATGGATTGAAACATATATACACATCTATTTACTCGAGAATTCAAATATGTACATACAGAACGCACGTGCAATCACAGCCTACATCTTCCTCCCTGCTTTCACTGTTCTAGCTAGAGCAGCGAGAGATGAGGACCTTCCTATGAGCGTGCAACGCCCATGCAAATTTTAGCTGACGAAGTGAGTGGCGTCACCCTGCGGGAATCGCTTATTTGTCCCTGAAAAAAAGTTTAATTGTTTATTTATTTTTTTTAAAATTATTTATTTGGTCTTAAAATAAAAATTTATTACTTATTTGGTCTTCTGTTACTTTAGGCCTTAACGATGTTAAGTGACATGTAAAAAGACCATTTTACCCCTGTGTTAAAAAAATAAAAAAAGGTGCACTTTTTATACTCCCCAGAGCGCGTAATCTGGTTTGGTAACCGCGGATACATTAAGTGATTATTAAGGCGCTACAGCCCGCACCTTTACAAAACTGCATGGCCGCATGCATCAGACCTTTTCAAAACTTCATGGACGGTAGTTGCGTTCATACTTTTTAATTAGGGTATGTAAATATACCACTGGACCAATTTCTTTACAGCCGTATATGCCTTTTTTGAATAAACAATAAAGTATAAAGTATGGACGCATACTTTAATATGAAATGAGTATATTTGTATTTTTATTTTCTTTATCCAAGACTCTGTTTTTTATTTTTTTTAGCGCAGGGGTAAAATGGTCTTTTACATGTCACTTAACACCGTTAAGGCCTCTAAAATAACACAAGGCCAAATAAGTAACAAAATTTCGTTTTGAGGCCAAATAGACAACTTCAAAAAAAAAGTCAAATAAGTAACCAAACTTTTTTCAGGGCCAAATAAGTAATTCTCCCTTCATTCTGCTGGCTAGCAACTTGTCATCTGTGTCCATAGCTTCTCGTCTACTCCCTCTGTGCCAAAAATTTTGTCATCGTTGGTTTTCGTACCATAAGTTTGACTCAATTTGTATGAAATACGTGCAATATTTATATTTTTAAATAATTTATTAAAAAACTAGATTCAAAGATTTTTTTTTAACGATACTAATTATGTATTATAAGTATTAATATTTTTATAAAATAAAATTACCGATAGTTATTTCTCGAGAAACGCAAACGATAAACATTTTGAAACAGAGGGAGTATTTGTTTTCTTCGAGAAGGATTTCTTGAATCTTGACCGGATGGGAAAGCGCGACTACTACTATTAGTCTTCTTCTAGAGGTAACGAAGGCGTCAATGTGCAAACAAACGTTCCGGTCTTCCAGACTTGCAAGAAGAATTTTGTCGGTCCATTGGAGATCCAGCGCTGCGGTCCCCACCCACGGAGCGGGCCTTGGCGATCTCCGCCCGCCCGTCCGCTCCAACGCAATTCAATTCAGCGGGGGCCCAAAAGCAACCAAGACGGCCGCGTCCCCCCTCGTCATCAATTCAAACAAGAAGAACCTTCGTTTTCCACCACCCAACGTCAAGGACGCTGCCGCCTGCCGGCCGCGCGCGGCGGGGCGGGCAGCGGGTGTCAGCCTGGCCGACGGCCACGGCCCCAAGCCACCGCGGCCACAATGCTTTGGCTACTTGCAGTGCTGCCAGCCTGCCACCCAATGGCCAATGCCGCCGGTCCACGCCAAGCATGGACGCGCTTGTGTTCATCGTAAGGCACTTGCTTCCAATCGTGCCATTGGTGCTCACGTAATCAGTAATCACGTTATCGAAAGACCATCAATGGAAACTGAGACATCTATTCTGCTAGCTGTATTATGAAAAAGTTCGTTTTTGGCGACCAATTACTATGAAAAGATCGAATGCAGACAATGCAAGACGATTGGTATTATAATAAACAGAAGACACATTTTGCTCCTTTAACGAGACCATTTCAACTTGAACAAAAGACTCAACCGCTCAAGGGTAGAGTGGTTGTATTGCTAGCAGGTAGTAATCGTTATCGCTAGCATTAAGATGGATGCATTGTGCGTATGTGTATATTATATAGAGGCCGGGGCGCGCCATGGAGGGTCGAGTTGACGCATTACGTGAACAAAGCGTGGTGTTTTGCGGGACCCTTTACATTAATTCTCCATCGCCGTCTGCACTACAAATGCGCCCTCGTAAGTACAGTAAATAGTAACCACGTAGGATCTTTATTTACCATCATCTGCTGCGCGTGGTTCCCGTAGCAGTGAGACATATGTGGTGAATCCATCAATTCAAAGGGGTTAATTAGTGTGTGATCAATGTTTAGGAGCACGTATTTGCGTTTGTACCGTGTTTTAAAAAGAGTGAGAGCACTAATCGGACAATTGGTGATTGGACCAGCACATTTAGCGAGATGCAAATATTGATAGCGAGATTTTGTTAAAAAAACAGCCAGGGCTCGAGCAGTAGTAACCAGTAAGCTATAGCCGAGATTTGCTGTGGTTGTCTTGCCATTGCGGCATTGCCTAGTAGTAAGGCTCTTGGTTGGGCCGGTCCGGGTCAGGTCTAAAAGGCTCGGGCCGGCGGGCCCCGTCGAGGCGAGGCTACCGCGTCGGCGCGCACGTGCCGCTGCCGTCTCCCCGGGGGCCACCGTCGGTCTCGCCCAGCCGCGCGTTTCCAAATTCGAAACCCTCTGTCTCTGTCTCTGGTAACGCTTCCATGACAGGTAGGCCTGGACGATTCCGGGTCCACATGGCAACCAAACGTGCGCTTGAAGGCTGAGGTCACAGACTGGGCAGTGGGCACTGACAGATCGACCAGATACTGGAATAAAGCGAGTGGTTGCATAGCATAGAGTACACCTGCATTGCATGGGTGCCAACCACATTCTGCTACCCGTTACACATGACAGACAGGTAGGCAAAGCTAGCGTGCCAAAGGAACGCATATGTATATGCATGGTAGGTGCACTCGCCAAGAGCCAAGAGGGAAATAAACGCATACGCATCATTTGATTCCAACCGTAAAGATTGCTACTGATTTCGTTTCGAAAGAGATTTGCTGCTCCGGCGTCGGTTTGAAGTGGAAAGCCCTCTCCATCAAGCTCTATGAAAATAGATGGACTAATGATCTAAATAAAGCCCGACGTTACCATATATAGTACTACTGCCATGTCTCAGGGAGGACTACTTTTTTTCTTTGAGCTAATTCTGCAACGAGTACTTGTGATTCGACGTGAGACATACGAATCATGCTACAACCGTAATTGAAGGTTGATCATTAGGAGTCTTTTAAATTTCAAAAGTAAAAGAAAATCTTAACAGACATCCCTGTCCGTTGGATCGTTTCAGGCTGGCTCCGGCTGATGCTGATTTGTTGTGAGAGAAAAACGTTGCTGAATGGCTGCCTAATAAAAGTTGATGGAACAAGGGAACCATTGTGCGCAAAACCGTTCATCTAGCTTTCTTGAACAACATAGTGTGGGGAATTTTGAAATATTATTTTTTAAAAACAACACATTTTGGACCCCAAAGAAAATTGTTTGTTGCAAAAATGACACACACTAAAATGGTAATGATATGACCATCGACCTATGCTACAACTCACATTCCAAAAATAGGTTCCATACCTAGACGGCTTTTAGTTATATAATATAAGAAGAGAAAATAGACACCATCTCAGAAAAATTAGGACTCAAATCTAGGTGATTTGGTGCATGACCACACTTCCCACCTAATCAGTTAAGCTAAGCTCGCTTCCTTGATATCACATTCTAGCTTATGCTAATAGTTTGAAAAAAAAAAAATCTTACAAAGTTCAGACAAGGGTCATTACCCATTAGCTCTCCCATCTACAAGCACGTATTGAGTTTCTTACAAGGCCTACGAGCAATTTATAGAAGATAATCCACATGGAAAAATGCCATCCACAAGATTAAAAGGGACCATAGCTAAGATGTCATATCGTGAATAGATTCTTTTCCTCCTTTGGTCTAGAGACGAGAGGCAACGGGATATTTGGATTCGAAGTTCTTAATTTTTCTCAAAGCAACACCCTCACGATAATAACGTGGTTGAATTTATCAGCCTATAGGGTAAAAGGAAAAAAAAGGCTCCTATGCCATTTGATTTGGAGGTGGAAGTGGTATATTTGTGTTTGGTTGATTCGTTAAGCTCCAAACAGATAATGGTACCACGCAGTATTCAAGTTTGAAACCTACGAGTATTATAGGAAAAATAATGCAACGTTCAAAGTTTGAAATCTAGAACGTCTAAACGAACACCCGGAGAATAGTAACCCACGAAAACGCGGTCCCCGAATTGTACGGCCCGTCCCCGTCCCCGTCCCCGTCCTGCAGGAGGCATCCAACGTAATCTACAGTACACACGCCTCAAAGATATCGGAGCGACGGCAGCGGCCAACGCGGTAGAGTCCCCTTCTGACGCCGTAGACGCGGCTGCGGGCTGCCGCTGCCGCTGCCGCTGCCCGCTGGCGAGAGAAAGAAGAGAGAGCAGGCGCCAGGCATCGTCACTCCCGGCAGGCACCAGTCAAAGCCGCCGTCTTGATTACCCTTCCATTTGTAAACCTCTGTCTCGCCCACCAATAAAAAAGTCCACAGCGATTTCATTTCTTCCCCCAATTCCGTCCACCAGCTCGTTCCTCCTCCAGCGACCACAGCAGCAGACCAAGCAAGCGCAAGAGACAGAAATTTCGGAGCTCTGCCGAGCTTTGTCCTCGGAGCCGCGGCGAGGCGTATAGCCATGGAGCGGGCGGGGGAGGCGCCGGCCGCGACCGCCGTCGTGCGGAGGGCGCCGTCGACGGCGCCGTCGGCGCGGGTGTCGATCTGGGAGTCGGTGCGCGCGTGCGGGGTGTGGGCCAAGGAGGTGGACAAGGCCGAGCTGCGGCGGCAGGTCGTCATGCCGCTGTACCTGCGCCGCGCCGTCGCCGCCGCCGTCAAGGCCAAGGACGAGGCCGCCGGCGTGGCGGCGGCGGCGGACCAGGCTGGGGAGGATGCGGACGCGGAGGGCCCCGCCGTGGCGCCCCTGGTGGTGTTCGTCAACTCGCGGAGCGGCGGGCGGCACGGGCCCGAGCTCAAGGTGCGGCTGCACGAGCTCATCACCGAGGAGCAGGTGAGTGTGTGGGTGACGCCAGCCATGGGAGATTCTCTCGGCGCTCGTGCAACTCTGCTTGCCCCAATTTCGCTCCCAACTTTTTTCTCCTCCCTCCCCAAATCGCAGTTTCGCTTTCGTGTCTCCCGATGCCGCTTTGTCGGTCGCGTGGTGTTTGAGTTTGCAGCGAGTGATCGCTCGTGACACTCCAGTGGAATGGAAGGAATTTCACAGTGATTTTGACCTCGGAGACGTGTTGTTTTAGTCGAATTTCCTTTGGTTAGGTGGACATCCGTCGGAGTAGTACGCACATGGCACATTGGTAGCTCTCTAAAGCAGTAAAGCCTACAAGTGTGGATCAATTCAAACGTTACAATTTAGGTTAGCAGGCCGCCACTGCCTTTTTTTTGTGGAATTCCTATGATAGATTTATATTGGTTTCGACAGAAGAAAACGAATATTTGTTGGATTGCATGGAAAAAAAACAGTTATTTGTTGGATGGTGTCATGGTGAATGCTAATGCATAATAAATGCTTTGTACCGTTGGCTGTTGGGAAGGCTGTAGCTATTTGCACATGGCCTCGGATACATATTGGAGCAGATGAAAATATTCAATTTGGTTGGTGGCAGGCAGGGGTTGGATGGATCATGGCTGACCTAGATAGAGATCATGTAGCATCATCGTTCTGTAGTCTTTCTGGGGAAACAAAGGCACGCACAATCCTTTCAGGGTTATACGTGATAGCATCCAGAGGTCAGTGATGGGACATCCTTATATTTCTTAGCTTGACGTTCTCTTGATAGGAAACCATAGCTGTCAGCGACACAGATTTTGACACTTTTTGAATCTGTTTGCATCAAAGCTTGTGGAACTTGATGTTAACTTGTTGGGATGCTGACGTAACTATGGAGTATAAAAGGGCTATAACTGATGAAAAACTGTAGGTAGCAAATTTATGAGGTACAATTCTATGGAATCTGACAAGCTTGTGCATTGCTCTTGAGATGTTGGACAGCTCATGTAGCATGTTATTGTTGTTGATACGTTTTCTTGAACTATTGGTCGAAACTGAACAGTAAATACTGACAACCATTTCCCTAGGTCTTTGATCTTTCTGCTGTGAAGCCTTCAGATTTTGTTCACTATGGTTTGTGTTGTTTGGAGAGGTTAGCTGACCAAGGCGATAACCGTGCGAAGGCCGTTCGTGAGAAAATGAGAATTGTGGTATGTGCTTGATTCCTTTTGTTATAAATTTATGATAGTGCATTACTTTATATTAACAGCACACATCAAATTTTCTTTCCCTATCTAATAATTATGAAAGGCCATGGCTTTCTTCTCTAACTTGGGCATCCATGTCTCTTCTCATCATCAATAAATGATTTTTGATGTCGCTTACACATTATCCCCCAACTACTTTGTGTAACATCCATGTGCTAGTTTTTCCTGGCAGGTTGCTGGGGGTGATGGCACAGTTGGTTGGGTGCTTGGATGTCTCTCAGATCTTTATAAGACGAAAAGGGAACCAGTTCCACCTACAGGAATCATTCCACTTGGTACAGGAAATGATCTTGCTAGGTCATTTGGATGGGTAATGACCTATATATGTGCTTTTTTTTATGTAAATTCTCTGTTTTCAATCCAAACAACTAATCAGATTGTGCACAGGGTGGCTCTTTTCCCTTTGGTTGGCGCTCAGCTGTAAAGCGTTATCTCAGCAAAGCTTCCAGTGCTCCCGTTTGCCGTCTTGACAGGTGTGATCTTTGTTAGTTTTTATTGGCACCTTTCTTTGGTCACACATAAGCTATATTGTGTAGTAGTTTGTCTTCTACTCCACCTTAATAAAACTTCAGTTCTATAATCTTCTAATTTGCCAATAATGTGAAACAAATTATCGTTCAATATAACTTGTGCATGTCTTTGTCACATTTGATCTCTTAGGGGCTGTTTGCTTTGTGCCCTGGCAGATTTGCCTAGCGCAAACCACAATCCCACTCGGATGCCTTTGGCTGCTGTCGCTTCTAGGAGGGTGCAAACCAAGCACACCCTTAGTACATGAGATGGATAATTACTCCTGATAGGCAGAATAATGTGTTGTTGTATTAATGGGGATGTTTGTGTCTATATGATAGCATCATAATATAGTATCTACTGTATAATTACGTTCCTAGGCAGGCGTTTTGTCCGTCTATGTGCTGATAACATCTACTATTGTCCTTGCAGTTGGCAAACTGTAATTCAGATGCCAGAAGGAGAAATAAAAGAGTTGCCATATGCACTTAAGAAAGTGGAACCTGGAGATCGGTTGGAGATCAGCCAGGTGTGACTATCACTTCATGTCTTCATATAGATTTGTATGCTATATTTAAGTCACCAGCATTCACTACTCTTTCCATCTAATCTCCTTTGCTCTTATTGAGTTTATTTTTACCTTACATGCTTACCAAGATTGCAATTTGCAAATGATAACAGAAAGCTGAACAAGATAGTAACGCAAAACAATGTGGTCGCTTGTTAAAAAGGAGCTGGAGATTGTATTTTGTAGAGTATGCCATAGATTTGGACTTATTAAATGCTATTCTTATATGGTGCAGGAGAATGCTACAGAGTTAACCGAAAAGGCTTCTTTCTATAAAGGAGTATTCTACAACTACCTTAGCATTGGTATTTCGTTGATTACTTAATCTTGAAAATGATGACTGTAATTCAAAGGTTTCATTTGCTGAGATGATAATGCTCAAATATGAATCTTTCAGAAGTTTGAAGCTACTGCAGTAGATATACTTAAATTAGACAGTTTAAATTTTTGAACTATAAACAGAAATAGAACATATGTGGTTTCATCAAGAGTTTGAAATTTGATTAATGTTTTTAGTTATTATAGTTTATTTTCATTGATTTGCTATTTACTTTGCACAGGGATGGATGCTCAGGTTGCATATGGCTTCCATCATCTTCGTGATGAAAAGCCATATCTTGCACAAGGGCCAGTTGCAAATAAGGTGCTAATAGGAACCCTCCAATGGTTTAATCTTAATGTTATTCTCACTTAAATACTGTGCTATATGTTTCATCATTATCTTCTATGAAGTGTGATCGCTGGCTAGCTCATTTTGTGCGAACTACATAGCAAATTCTTTTACTAAGCGAGCAGCATATATCCTTCCACTGAAACTGTTGCTTAGCAATATCTTTGTCGGTTGCCTGTTTCATCAGAATCTCATAATTATGATAATAAATATACTGTGCAATTTCGCAAAGAAAAAAAGGAAATATACCTGTCGGATGAGCTGATAGTTCTGCAAATTCTTCTAGACTATAACTTCTTTTTTTCTTGAACAAGGAGAGCTGCATACCATTTTACTATTAAGAAGGGAATTAGTAAAAACTAGATGGTAGAAAATCCCTCCCCCCGAAGCACAACCCCCTGAACACACCTCAAACACACACCCCAAGAGAAACTGGAAAGGACTTGCCACACACATAGTTGTAAGAGTCTGAGTGGTCCAAGCCCTCCCATGCCCCGAGTCACCCCCACGCGGCGACTAGCGCGGCCAACCGAAACCCTGACCACCGCCCCCTCCTCCCTTCTCTGTTCGCGCCACTGACAGAGCTGGCCACCGGCAAGGCCACTCGGCTGGCTGGGATGGCAACGGCAAGGCCGTCCCTCCATCGAGTGTGGTGGTGCGCGCGGCAGTGAGCCAGCAGCCCCCCCCGTGCGAATGGTGTGGAGCTCAGCCGGGAGGGCTGCCACGGTTGCAGCGGCGCCGGCTGGTGCCCTAGTTGGCGCAGGGGATGGCAGCAGGGTCTCTCCCTTCTCCTTTGGGACTAAAAGTATTTGTTGTTATATGTCATTTGGTACCCCAGATTCATATCTTGGGTATTTACATGACTTATAATGAAGTGGTTTTGTTGACGATCTTTGTTTTTTTACCATATGCAGTTGATTTATGCTGGATATAGCTGCACTCAGGGGTGGTTTTGTACACCTTGTACAGCAAGCCCTCAGCTAAGGTAAACGATATGCTTTTACATGAACTTTGAACTATTCCTTTTCTAAGCTGCTCAAAACTATCCTGCCACCCATTCAAAGCTCACACAATGCTTTGTTGATGCAGGGGGCTTAAGAACATTTTGCGACTTTCCATTAAAAAGGCCAATTGTTCAGAGTGGGAGCAAGTTCAAATGCCATCAAGGTTAGTTATTAATTTCTTTTAACATTATAGACAGGCTACAGAAAAGAGCCTTAAGTACCGTCAGAAATTTCCTGTGATACGCTGCCATTTCATATGCGAATTTCTGTGTAATTTAGAAATGAATTTCTGACATTCGCACCTGTAATTGTACTCCCTCTGGTCATATTTACATGATGTTTGAAAATTTTAGAAATAGTACAAGAATTCCCTGATGTTTTCTATGTTTGGTTCCAACTTCGAGGTTTCCACCTGGTATCACTCAAACAAACTGTTGCAATCATCCGTGTTTTCTATGTTATTTTAATCATCATAATCTCTTTGATCGGAAAATAAGCTTCTTAGGTCCTTGGTATAAGATCAACACCCTTTATTAAAAAAAATCACAAAAATCAAGAAGCAAAAACATAGTACATATAATACAGGTATACATAACAGATGGAGGAGCACGGAGTATAGTTGCACTGGATATTCAATTTTGGTATAATTGTGCTGGAACAAAATTATTATTTTTTATAATTTAAATCAGGGTATATCAAATAATGCTGGAGAGGAATTGCAATGCTGGATTTACATGTTCGATTACTAGTAATTATTGGAGCATGATACTTGTATCCTGGGTGTATTATAGCTTGAATGACTGTGCATAGGTGCAGTTAGTTTTGGATTACCGAGTACATGGCAATTACTCTGATTTTCTAGTGTACAATAACTGGTATGGCAGACACCTATATGACTCTATTGTTTTTTAGCTGCAAATATCCTATGTAAAGGCATGAAGTTGTATGTGGAGCTTCTACATGTCAGTTCACAACTTCACTGGCATAGTCACAGCTATATAGTCCAAAGCGCACATCATTTTTGGATTATATATATTACATCAAGGTTCTAATTTACTATTCGATATTTGAATGCCTTGGATACTCATCCTACTGTTGTGAAAACTGGATGGTATATCTGATCATAACTGATGCTAGATGAATATGCCTCGTACAGAATTATCGTTTAAACTATTCACTGTTGTGGAGGATGCCCTGGAACTGCACTCACATACTTTTCCCTGATAATGCAGTGTTAGATCCCTAGTTGTCTTAAATTTATACAACTATGGCAGTGGAAGGCATCCATGGGGTGATCTTAAACCTGAGTATCTTGAAAAGGTTAGTGCTTGCATTGCCATGTGAATCACATATGATTTCACAATTTTACTTTCTGTTCCTATATATGGGTATTGGAGACCTTTTGATGACGCAAGTAAATGCTTTCGATATTGCAAATTGGTTTGAAAAATGGGTCAGCTTAGCATTACTTTTCTAGAACTATTACTGTTTATATCAAGAATACGAAGTAGCCAGAATCAGCATCACGTAGTGGGGTTTGTACAAGGGTTTTGTTTCTTTTGTGCACAATTGAATGTGATGTTTTGCAGAGAGGCTTTGTTGAAGCTCATTCAGATGATGGCTTACTGGAAATATTTGGTCTGAAGGAAGGTTGGCATGCTTCTTTTGTTATGGCTGAGCTTATCAAAGCAAAGCACATTGCCCAGGTACTTCATTTTTATTGCCTTACTATATGTTGGCAAAAGACTTGTCTGTTGGGATTATCAAAGTGATAAGCAAGCAACTGCCTTGTTGTGATCACTCCTTTTCTATGAGGCACCTTGACGTTGGGTTTTTTTGCCTAGTCACAAAATTATTTGGTTTATTAAAGTTTTAGAATTTAGAAATAGAAATTTGTGGGGCTTAGTTTAGTCGATGTCCTGAATTGTTCCTAACATGTCTTTTCCTACGGATGCTTTTTAATGGACTGTATGATCCAAACCCATTTCCTTCTATCAGGCTGCGGCTATCAAATTTGAAATGAGGGGTGGCGAGTGGGATCGAGCATATATTCAAATGGATGGAGAGCCATGGAAACAACCACTCCTACAGGAGCACTCAACCATTGTGGAAATAAACAAAGTTCCCTATCATTCTCTCATGATAAATGGGGAGCAATGAGTTTTTCCTATGTCAATCAGGTAAAATTCCAAAGTCCTGTGTTTCTTTAGGTACCATTTCCTTGATGGCATTTCATTTCCTGACATCACCTCTGGTCACTCACTTGCAAATTGTACCAGGGTCCCATTCATAGATGGTTAGAATCGTGTACAGTTCAGGAGCAGCGGGCACTAGATTCTTAGACTGGGTCGACTGCAGCGAGAATGCATGTTTGTAGGCCTTTATGGTGCCATGGTCGAAGTCGTGGTCTGACCATGATATGGCAACATTCATTGTTGTATTGTATCATATGTGCGTTGTTGTATCCTATGAAGGAAACACGCTATCATTGTTTGTATTGTAATGTTGTGTGTCAATGCAAATGAATAATCTTGTGAAAAACACCGTATTATAATTGTCAAATTGGCCAGTTTGCCGTTTGCACTGTCCTAGAACCTTTATTTGTCTACGATGGTGGTTTACTCTCAAAATTTTCTTTCCCGTGACGACTATATCATCGTAGACGCACTACCTTTTCTGTTTCAGGTATGCTATAGATTAGGAAAATGAAATATGCTATTTGTCCCAAACTATAGGTCGTTTTGGCTTGTTTGCTACTAGTTAACCATATATATTATCGAGCTGAACATGTATTGGCTTCGGATTGCAATTGCAACACATTACTCTCCTAATGATGCACTCAGAACAGATTGTTCCGCAATTACAAGTAGTGCAATGTCAACATTTCACTGAGCTGATGTATGTACAGTCTACACAAACTGACTTGGCTTGTTAGCCATGCCAGGGAGCAATTTCCCTGTAATGTAAGTTACGGCGCCGTTGATCCTGGCATGTCCACCGACACAGAGTGGCGCCTCCTGCATCCTCTGCTCGAACGAGGTCCCGAGCTCTGACGCCGGCGACGAACTGGCGTTGATCATCTCCGACGCAGTGGAGGTGCTGAACGGGCTCATGCCAATGGCACTGGCTTCCTCCTCGGCCGCTGCCTGCACCGACCCGTTCCCGCCACGGCCATTCCTGACGGACTCGAACTCAACCCATCTCTGCGCCTGCTTCCCATCCCTGACTGAGTCGTCGTTCCCCGTCTTGAACGTGGGGCACTTGAGGTCCTTCTGGTCGAAGTGCCGCAGCCACGCGCGCAGCCGGCGCATCGACGATCTCCCCAACCCTTCCTCCTGCGGCTCCGACCGGACCTCGCCGCGCTCGCGGTAGACGAAGGTGACGAGGTAGACGAGGAGCATGAGGCCGGACACGACGCCAGTGATGAGGAACAGCCCGCCGAAGCTCCGGAAGCTGAGGTTGGAGGAGCCGAGTGCGGCGGCGCCGGCGCCGCCCTGGCTCAGGCACGTAACCGGCTCGCCGAACCACTTCTTCTCGATCTGCGCCATCTCCTCGCCTTCCGCCAGCGTAAGCACCGCCCGCGACACGTCCGCCGTCAGCGGGCTGCCCTTCGGGAAGACGAACCCGAAGCCGTCGGTCTTGTAGATTGGGCCGACCATGGTGTAGCCGTCGCAGTACTGCGACAGGAAGACCTTCAGGTACGGGATCTCGTCGAACACGGCGGCGACCTCCCCGCTGGACAGCGCGTCGGCGTACTGCTCCGCCGTGCCGTAGCTCTTCATCTTGGCCTTGTCGAAGCCTAGTTTTTGGAGTGGTTGCTTGATGAAGGAGCCCTCCTGGTAGCCGATGAAGGCCCCGGTCCGCTGGAGCTCCCTCACGTCGGTCACCGCCGGCTGGAGCTTCTGGACCGTCAGCATCGACGTTAGGCTCGCCGTGTAGCTGGACGTCAGGATCAGGACGACGAACACCCATATGATCACCACGAACCTCGACAGGTTGCTCTCCAGCTTCTCCTCTGCACCATCACGATCATTCAGTTTCAGCCATCAATTGGCCTTGATAGACGCTAAATTTTTAAACTTATATTGGCGCGTACTGTGCGAGAAGACGAGCGTGGAAAAGGCGAAGTAGAAGATGAGGCCGAACTGCTGCCACGGCGTGCCTCGGAACTCGGGGTTGATCCGGTGCTCTATCGCCCACACCACGAAGCCGGTGAAGCAGAAGAAGGCGAGACTGGCAAGCCACAGGCTGGTGGTCAGCGGCCGCAGGAAGATCCACATGCTCGTGCTCGTCTCCTTGTGCACGGCCACCACCATCGACCACCCCGAGTCTGTGAACGGCATGCTGAAGTCCACCCTGCCCATCCTGCTCGCAGTGATTGTCACGTCGCCGACGACGATGTCCGACTTCTGCAGTCACCATTTGTACAAATTAGACCATGAAGCTTCTCGATCAGCACACATACACACTCGAAAGGGTGCTCTGTGTCATGCATGCTTATGCTTGGTGTGTGTACATACTGACCTGTTCCGGCACCAGGGACACGAGGTTAACGTCATAGGACTCGGAGCTATCATCATATGGCACGTACTCGTAGCTCACTGGATACGGCATGTACTTGCGGATGACCGCGTCGAACACCTCGATGCAGTATCCTGTGATGTTTGCAGTTCGGTTGGGGTTGGTCGAGTCCCTTTGGACGTCGACGAACTCCTTGAACCCATGCTTCACCGGCACGGCGACGCGAAGCTTCCGTCCGTTCGGCGACACGACCCAACCTCTTGGGGAGGCCGTCGAATCACCTGGCCAAATGATTGTCTTCAGCCCTTTATTATTGGCGCCGTCGGCGGCCAGAGTCTGCGCGATCCCAGCCTCCGGCGTCCAGAACCCCACCGCCCTCAAGCTTTTCCCGACGATGTTGACGAACTCGTACGCCGGCGGCTGCAGCTGCCCGTCGACGAGGGCAAAGTTACCGGCGAGGCCGGGGAAGGTCGTCTCGAGCACCGCCTTGAGGAGCATCGCTCCGGTCGCCGACACGCCGAGCCGGTCCAGGTCTGTGGCCGCCGCG
This sequence comes from Bothriochloa decipiens, assembly GCA_023333625.1. Classification (NCBI taxonomy): domain Eukaryota; kingdom Viridiplantae; phylum Streptophyta; class Magnoliopsida; order Poales; family Poaceae; genus Bothriochloa; species Bothriochloa decipiens. The sequence goes on along the minus strand of CM041635.1, from coordinate 55,892,751 downwards.
CTCTGCGGCGGTGTCTGGAACGCAGGGCTGGAGACACCGGCCGCCTCGGCCGCCGCCGCGATCGCCCACGCCGTGTCGTAAGACCAGAGCATCACGACGGTCGGGTCGTGCGGGTAGATGTCGGCGCTCGGATACTCCCGCCGGAGCCTCGCCCTGAAACGTGCGGAGAAGTTGCGCACTCGGTTCGTCATGTGCACGAACGGCCGGAGGCTGACGACCCCTTCCATGGCGCTGATGTCCTCAGGGCTCAGCGCGTCCACGACGCTGCCAACGCCGTCGGTAGCGACCCACGCGTAGTCCTCCGTCATCATGCCGGCCATCCTCGCCCGGCGGAAGAACCGCGCGGCGAGAAACGGGTTCATGTGCACGACGAACACGCGCGTCGGCATCGCCTTGAAGTTGTACAGCATCGCGTCGATGCGGTCGTCGTCCGCGTCGCTCGGCACGGCATGGCGGTCCATGACCCTGGCGCCGACGCCCTGCAGCGCGCCGGCGAGCGCCGGAAGGATGCCCGACCCGTAGGGCAAGTCCTCGTAGACGACGACCGCCGCGTGCCAGCCGAACGCGGCGAGGACGGCGGCGACGGGCGCGGCCTGGTAGGAGTCGTTGGCCCCGGTGCGCACGAAGAAGGGCGTCTGCGACGGGGAGAGCCCCGGGGAGGTGGCGGAGGAGGAGAGCACGGGCACGTGGGTGCGGTTGCCGAGGTAGGCCACGAACTCGGCTTCCGCCGACGTCTGCGGGCCGATGATGGCCTGCACCTGCTCGTTCTTGATCAGGTCCACCGCTGCAAGCAAACGAATTCAAAATGCTTCCCGCTCAGGAATAATGATGATGAATGATTATTATATTGAAATAGTAACTCTACGCGTCACTAGCTGGCCAGATCAGGCTGTCATGCGGCAACGCCGCGTGTACTTTTTAGTAATGATGATGGATGATTAAAAAAAAATAGACGATGGAGCAGAAGCCCATAAACATCTCGGCCCAAAGGATAATTTGGCCCATAGCCCGCAGCGAGAGTTGGAAGAAAAACGAAATATTCTATGCAGCACCTGCACTGCACCTGTGCACCAGATAGTATTTGTCTAAGTTAATTTCTTGGTAGAATTATTTCAAAATAAAATTTTGGTAAAAAATTTTACTTTCATATAATATTAATGTGAAATATTTTTATTTCTACTCATCTTATATTTGAGGTACCAAATTTTTTATTGTTATTTAGGCAACATATAATTTTATCATTGATTGACTATAGACAAACACTGCGAATATCACTTGTGACTTTGTTTTTTAGATAAAGGAAATTATATTTCCGGCTTCAGTCATTTTCTCACGAGAATGCATCAGGCCAAATTATTATAATAGAAAATTAAAAAAGAACAGAAACTGACGGAAGAGAATTACATCACAACAAGGGGCTCGAGTAGTCCTGTGTGACACATGACTTGCTACGTGATATCAACTCCACAAGAATAAGACCACCAATATCGAGACACTGCCACCACACGTCTGTCAGACCAAGAATGGGTACTGAAAGATCGTCGGACACCTGCCACCATTGAAGACCGGAGGTACGGAAGCCTGGCAACAGCACGAAGCCCCTAGCGCAACTGCAATGGAGCGACCATTCATGAGGTCTTCCAACAGCGATGTCTCCACCGAGAAAACTGACATCCACAGACGTCATCATCGCTCCACCAAAGAACTGAAAATGGTTTTTCACCCGGAGAGATCCCCACGAATTGAACATGGTAGAACAACCACTGCTCACAAGTAGCCGAGCTGTTACGCCTCGATTGGCACCTCCGTCTTGAACTGCCATTGTCGTGCTCACCTAGGCCGGCTGCCACCGCTGCTGCAAGTAAGGCCGCCGAAATCCCGCCGCACGCCAATGCCGCTACCGATCCAATTCGCTATCCCCATCCTAGACGGCAACACGGCCGGACCCCAGCAGCTGCCTCGGCAAACGAAGACGGACGACATGACGACGCCTCCATGGAGGAGGTGATGGCGCGGATATGCCACCGCCGTTAGCCCAAAAGGCTGGGTTCTCACCCTCGTCTGCCGTCAGACCAGAAGCCGCCGATGGGAAGCAGGCTGGCCAGCCATAAGACGACGTCGACCTCGCCGGGATTGGCCCGCCACTGCCGCTCCCGAGTTGCCGCCGAGGACGACCAGCCTGGGGCAAGAACCGAGGCCATCCATGGCCTTGCCATCGCTCGATCTGGTTCTCTGACCCGTCGCCGACCTTCGCCGAGGAGTGCCACGCCCGCCCACCCCTGCCACCATCGGAGACGCCCCGCCCCCGCCATCCCGGTGGGCCTCGCAGCCTTGCCGGCGGCCCATTCCGGCGGAGGCGCGGCGCGAGAAGGAGAGGAGAGGCGACGATGGCGCTGGGATGGATCCGCCGCCCGTGCCGCCCCGCATGGGGAGCGATGCGGGGGAGAAATCAATGAAAAATAGGTTCTCTCATATACCTTCAAATACTGAACTTGCAGAGGTGTCCCAATGTGCACAGGCTTCCTTTGGCAATATCCAAGTTATGCAATTTGATCACTTGTGACTTTGTGGGTTATCATTTCAATTGTACTAGTTGGTTATCTAATATTATTGTCTGAAATTTTCATATTTCACCTGCTAAATAAGTACTAGTTTGATGCTTTGCTTGTAGTAAGTATGGCACAACAACAAAAGCTCGTCGTGTGAAAGTTCAATCCCATCCATATACAGACATAAAAAAAGCATCGAATCCTGATTAATTCCTCGACAGAAGATGGCTTTCGTGAGTAGCTGATTCTCTTGCTGAGAGGACTCTAGACTGAAGCTTTATTCTTCTAGACCCCTTTAATTTCGTTGACAAAATGACCAGACCTCAAAATTGCTTGGTTGCCAAGCAGTCTGGTTTGTCTCTGGTTGACTGATGACTGCCCCTAGCTAGCTAGGCTTCACCTCCACTCCACGTCTTAATCGGTTAATCCTATATACGTAGAATGTATAAACCAGGTGTCCTCCTATCACAAGTCACAGGAGTAACTGTTCAAAATTGTGACCAATAAGACAAAAGCACCATGCATGCATCTGCAGGCGATATAGATGTATCATCCACTAATCACGGCTACTGACAGTGACCGAGACTAGCTTTTCGATCAGCAGCTATCAATCAATATATGTAAAACCGGTCGACTATTCGGAAGGACCAGCCGACCAATGAGAGGTGCAGTATGCACCAGTGTCCAATGGCATGGCGTCGCGTCGCATCGGCCAACCGTCCACAACGCGCACTCGGCGGAGAGCACGCAGGCTACTGGTCAGTCCCAGCAGATCCGATCGGCGCACGGGCTCAAAATTTCCACGCGGAATTTCCGTCTTTGGCTGGTACGTACGTGTGGTGTCTGACGACCGATGGAGAGACTGGACACCAGTGATCGCAGCCTATTTTGCAACTAATAACTACTTCTTCAGGCTTATATAAATGCATGCTTGGTTTTGGTTAGGTCACCAGCGAAAGAGACGCATGACGCGCGTCCGCTGTAAAATTGATCTTGTCAGGCCGCTGGTAAAAAAAGTGGATGCTCTACGTACATATGACACTATGACAGTCGTGTAACTGCACAAATACTATTTACATTGGATGCATTGTAGCTTATAGTGTTTTCTATTTCTATTTTTGGTATATACTACCTAGAATGAAAACAGCACAACTGCATGTCTGCATTATTGCCCTCAGTGGTAAAATATTATGCTTAGAAAAAGAAACTGGCATGGAGATTGGAGAATCAACAATCTCTGTCACCTCACCTGCTTTCGTACTTTTGGACTCAAGTCTGGCATGTTTGAGTTTGACAGCGCATGTCGTCCCTCGCCTAAGCACGTGTGCCTCGGTGACGGAACACCAAGAACTAGTCCAAGTCTGAGCTCTGAGGCATGGATCGCGCAACCCAGGATCGGAGAAAGCGACATATGCATGGAGCCTAATAAATAAATAAATGAACTTATAATCGTCGCGTCGATCGACGGGCGGACAGGCAGACACGTATGGAGTATCTTGTGAAATCTAATGCGTTTTTTGTCCTCTGGGAAGACGACCATGACATGGAGTAGTAGGTAGTGCAAATGGCAGCTTAATCGGTTGGTGCAGGAACTGTTGTTAATTTCCAATTGCTTGGTGAGGAAACATAATTTTAATTTTTCTGTCGTGTTTTTTTACTTGGCCATTTGGGTCTCGGTGTCGTGTGGATGGTGTGTGTGTATATATATATATATATATATAGCTAGCTAGACTATCGAAAACACGACGCTCGCGGTACGTAAGAGTAGACTAAAACCTTGAAAGAAACTGGACAGGTAGATGAGTTGGGTCAGCAGGAACCTCCGGCGACGAGTACGTTTGAGATCCGAACAGATAACAATTAAGTTACTGCTCCTAGATGGAGACGCCGCGTGGTCTGACTAGCACGTACAGCTAGCCGGCTTGCTTGAGATGGAGCAGGCCGGCAGAGCCACAGGAACTAGTGCTCGTTCATGGCTCATATCACACCAGGAGTACGTACAGGACGACGCAGCTACACAAACGACGCTGCTGCTGCTGGTGGTTAGTTGTTCACTACTATGGTCTACAGATCGATCGAGAAGGCATGAATGCACAGGCACGACAAGCTATGCCCGCCATGCACATATGATCTACACAGTTCACTACTCATCAAAATTAAGCATGCATATCTACTACTAGTATCAAATTGCTACCGAATTAAAGCCCTTATGAATGAATATATGCATCTGAATTCCGAAGAAACACGGTGCCGCACGCAGCGCGTGATCCAGGGACGAGGATCGAGCTTGTATGGAATATTTTATATTACCTGCGGAAGCGGCGCCAACGATGTCCCCGGCGGAGTCCCGGAAGCTGAGTGCGACCCTGGTCCTGGAGCCCGGGCGCGCGGCGTAGTAGTCCTCCACCGCCATCTCAGTGCCCACCTTCCGCCGCTGCCCGACCAGCGACGTCAGGTTGAGGATCACGCCCACACGCACGCGCGCCGGCGCCGGCTGCTGCTGCGCCGTGGCTACGCGCAGGCTCGCCTGGCACCAGACCAACAGCGCGGCCGCCAGAACGAGGCTGAGGGTGCAGGAGCGAGGAGTAGACGAGGAGCAGCGCAGCCTCCCCATCTACCTAACACTGCATGGATCACTCAGGCACTCGATCAGCAGCTGTCTGGGAGGGAGGGTGAGCACTGCAGTGCAGGTGTGGCCGGCGGTTTGTTCTCTGATGCTTGTCCCAGGCTCCCAGCAGCTAGCTAGCGCCGCAACAGGGCTTTTATGCCTGCCCGGCCCGCGCCGCGCAAGAAGAATCTGGCGAGCCGGCAGGCGTGATGTGGTGTCGCCGAATTGCTACTGCGACGTTTCTAAATTATTGTTGGAAAATTATATGCCCCTGACCCTGACCCCGAGGGCTGATCGAGGTGGCCTTGCTTGACTTGACTCCCAAGTCCCTCCATCCCATATGGCGTGGGGCACGCAAGAAGCTAAGGTGCATGGTCGTGACACGGACGCGTCACGGTGGCAGCGAGCGCGCCATGCAAGGAATTGAAGAATGGATGCTGGATCCAACCAAGCCCAATGGTCAATGGCGACGGGGAATGTCCGGGGACCAATGCCATGGCTAACCTCGTGGTCGCCTGGTCTTGGTCGCCGTCCGCCGTGTACGTATTGGCCTTGTCGGGAGAGAGAGATTATTGGAAGGAAGAACCGATCGATCCAGCACACGTTACTACCTGCACCGGATGCATCATATGCGTATGGTTGCAGACAGCAGACCGACAATGTTTGTACTTGTAAACATTGACCTCTCTCACTAGACTTTTACAATGACGGACTGAATACGCGCTTGCGTTGGAGAACATGTTTGCGTTCGAAAGTAAAAGTCTGTGTCCCTCAAAGTTGTGTGTACTTCTACTGCACATATGGTGACCATAGCAGACGTTTACTAGTTTTTTTTTTTTTATGAAACAGGAGGGGTTTCCCCTACTGGACTTTTATTATAAGGTAGCTCCAAGTAAGCAGATGTTTACTAGTCTACGACGTACTGATCTCTTCTTATACTTAACGAGCTAATACTGCATTGCACTGCACTGTTGCAAAATAAAATGCAAGTTGTGTTTGTAATCTGTATCCCGGTAATGTTTATACGTTATAAGATGAGGGTGGTTAGCTTAGCTCTCAAGTGTGCAATATTCAGCCTGTGGTAACTATGTGTTTCTCTTCTGAAACAACTCTCGCCTAGAAGAGATGCTCCACCCAACATGGACTGACTCACTGACAGCCAACACTTAAACTGAATCTTGTCCTCAAGAGGAACAGAGGAAAAGTCACAAGAGCAGAGAGAATCGTTTGCCAGCCAGGAAGAGAAACTGAAAAATTGCTCATGGTAGGTAGTTGGGAATATTAATTTAATTTCACCATAATATGATACACTATGAGGTGACAAGTGTATCTACTCGATATAAGATCGAGTGTATCATAACAGATCATTAGATTCCTAAGCTGCGTTTTTTTCCTAAAAAAAAGAAGACTAGAACAGTAGTTGAAAAGCTAATTAATTAAAGACGGAATATTAAAAAAAAAGACAGAGTATCTAACGACAGAAATTTTCCCTTTCCAACAAAAATAGGGCTAATATAACGTAACCAAAGATATATTTTATTGAAATGTATCTAGAATGACCTTGCATAGTTTTGTTGTTTTGTATATACATTTGTCAAAGGTCGAAGCAGAGCTGAAATTTCTTGGGGTTGTCAAATGTCAACTTGAAACAAAGAAAATCAAGAATTTTTCACCTGGTTTTCCTATTCAAATAAATTCATTTGCATCTCCAGAAATTACTTGATTTGCCCACTAGGATGAGGTGTCACTCCAGTTCTATTCTATTTTTTTTATCTTTTTTTTGGTAGAAGAAGAGTATAGGCTCCACTCCACGAATCCACGTCAAATATAGATGTTGACGTTACTGGGGAAATAATTGTGGCATTACAACGTCAAAGCTCTTGCCACCTATATTAGAGAAAAATAACTTATGAAAGAAAGGAAGATAAATAAATATTTAAATGCAAAGTCAACTTATTTATGATAATATAGTTTTTGTTACTTTTCTAATCGATGTGATACCTTCTGTTTTCAAGGGGAAGGCATGATGAGATCTTGAAACTTCAAGACAAATTCAGAACATTCCTCCTAACCTTTGGTGATAGCATGGGTTATGAAATTTAGTCACTTTCGTGATGCAAAGACGGTGCTTAGTCCAGCAAATTCCATAGAATTTCCTTCTTGTACTACTCTGACGTTGAACTGATCTTTTCAAGGCCTGAACTCGGTATTTTTCACTCTTTCGTCATTTTATCCTCTGGGTAGTGGATTGTACTAATCGAATTGGTAATGACAATTAAAGCCATCGATTTTGCATAATAGTTTCCCTTGCCGTGATTTTCTACTACATGGAGATCCTTTTTTTACGAGGCTCTACTCCTCTACTGCTCTAGTTGGAAATCAAAACATTAATTCATGCTGCTTTCAGATTAATATTCTAGAGCAAACCCAATTAACAAAACGTGGCCCCCTCTAGTGAAAACCACCTGCCACTGACGTCTGGGTTTACTAGAGGTCACTCCTTTCGTCATCTTATATCCTGAATAAGACTGGTGAAGTGACCATCATCCTACTGAACGCGTAGCGGTTCCCATGGCAGCAATTTATTTCTAGTTGGAGAATGACAAATATGGTAATCAAACCATGCACCGCGACAAGAAGGACTGAGAACAACTTGTTTGATGGGGCACTTGAAACTGAATTTTCTGTGGACCAGTTCAGAGTCTCCTGACAACGGTTGTTTATTTCGGTTGTTGGCAAGCATCTGTAATATATACGCGAGGGCGACTCCCTGTCTTGCAATGTCGCTTACTGACGGAATCTGGGCATTGTCAAAATGATGAATGCAGACCCAAATTTACAGCGTAGATTAGAATTTTAAGGCAACATTTTACAGCATACCTTTTTGAAGCTAATCCAGTTCTACCTTCAAGATGAGAGAACCGAAGAAAGCGACAAGCCTGTTACTTACATCAACCAGATAACATGTCACTCCAGCATCAACTTTCGCACTGAAGGTCGAAGAACAGCAGCTTAACAACCGCAGGAAACGTGGAATATGTACATCTGTTTGCAGTAGGAGTGTAGGAGGACTAGCCGAACTTGTTCTGAGTGTCAGTGCCTTCGAGCTCACCTTCCAAATGCAACATCTTCTGCATCACCATGAGCAGCTTGGGCCATTCACAATATAGAACTTCCTCAATGTCGACGCCGTCGTTGTACCGATGCAAGTGGCATCTTACATTTCTGTTGAGCCGCAGTAAATCATGTGGACTCGCTCTGTACTCGTTTTGAACATTGACAACCCACTGGTTGATTTTTGTATTTGCCTTGGCAGTATCCAACCAATCTTCCTTGTAGGGGAGACTAGAGATTATCCTCTTCTTCTTCATTTTGTTTGTACACCCAAGATAATCGATAATTCTATCGTGTAGCATCAGGAAGACCTCAGTGCTGTGAAGTGTAAACACATGAAACAAAATGAGCCTGTAGCAAAAAAAGGTAAAATAAATAAAGACATTACCGGTTTTTTATGGGCAGCAGTGCAGCATTGTTTACAATCAAGAATTCATCTTTCATTGTAAGGGTTTCCGATTGCAAGAGCAGGAGGAATTCTGCATAGTCTGGAGGCAATTTGGTACAATCCCCACCCGAGATAATAATTAAAGTTGTCAGGATTACGGACAGGCGTTTGTAGTCATCTCTCACACGCTCAATGCTGAAGCCTTTACCAGTGAAACTGACTCCCCTTAGCTTGACACTCCCATTGTTCCCAATCCAGATGTTGGACACCTGCAGAGGAGCAGCGAGATACTTGCCAACTGAGTGGTGGCTCCTCAGTATCAATGCAAGTTTTCTGCTGATCCTAGTTGCTTTGTCAGATAATCGCCAGAATTCCTTCGTTGTTCCTAGCACTGGGACCTGGATTAGCATCATGTTGGCCATGGCGTAGCTCATTGCGTCGTACAGCCTCTCAGCGGATGACTCGTCGATGTCCTTGGTGCTATGGACACAGAGCGCAAAATGAGTGAAGACAATAAAATTGAATTGACGGAGCAGGGAGAAGTTTCTCGCAATTATCTGAAGAAGCAACAACGAGCAGCATCTTACTTTTAATTGACAGGCAGACTCCTGCCATTTTTTTCAGAGAGAGAGAGAGAGAGAGAGAAGTGCAGCTTCTTACTTGCATTGACACTGAGAAGCCCCATTGCTCCTCTGCTGGTGTCCAGTGTTTGGACCATCACCCTACCGAAAATAGCCAATCACGCACACTAAACCAAAACATTTCAAGTGAAAAATGTACTAACTGTTCAGGAGTACCACATATTGATCCAGGAGGATCCTCATCAGTGTTAGTCTCTGGATCCTTGCTCTAGGTGTGAGCAGGATCCTTACTCTCATTGAGAGGATAGCACACAGAGATCTCAGAGTTGAGGCAATTTTCTGGGTTTATTTCTCACACTATGCTATGCCAACCTTAGGGGTTGGGGATACATATTTATAGGCTGCTAACTAGCCAAGCATATGCTAAGATGCTAGTCTAAGATGCTGTCCTAGATGCTGTCCTAGATGCTAGTCAAGATGTTGTCCTTCTGCTATCCTAAAAGCAGTCAAGGATGCTTTTACAAAGGACACAAGGACACAAGGACCATGTGCTCTTGCAGCACACACACACAGCGACTTATCCATCACTCTCCCCCTAAGTCTTGTGTGACTCCTTGTGAGGTATCTGAGCCATCCCGATCCTGGCGCGAAGTTCCTGGAACTTGACTCGCCCAAGGGACTTGGTCAGGAAGTCGGCGAGCTGGTCTTGGGTGTTGATGTAGTTGGCCCGGACACTCCCTTCCTCCAGGCAGCTCCTGATGAAGTGATACCTCACCCGGATGTGCTTGCTGCGCTCATGGAAGATTGGATTCTTTGCCAAGGCCAAGGCGGACTTGTTGTCCACCCTGAGCTCCACTGCCTCTACGTCTCTGCCAAGGAGATCGCCAAGCAGCCGAGCCAGCCACAAAGCCTGAGTAGCAGCGGTAGTGGCTGCAATGTACTCTGCCTCGCAGCTGGACAGAGCCACCACCTGCTGCTTGGCCGACTGCCAGCTGATCGGACACTTGCCGAGGAAGAACAACGTCCCGCTGGTGCTCTTGCTCGTGTCGATGTCGCCGGCGTGGTCGCTGTCGCTGTACCCGATGAAATGTGCCGCGCCGGGGCACCTCGGGTAGTGCAAGCCGTAGTCGGAGGTGCCCGCGACATAGCGGAGGATCCTCTTCACGGCCTGCTGGTGCTCCTCGTCGGTCGCTGCAGGAACCGGCTGACGTAGCCGACGGCGAACGCCAAGTCCGGTCGCGTGTGGACAAGGTAGCGAAGGCTGCCCACAATGCGCCGGTACTGCGTCGCGTCCACCTCCTCCTCCGTACTCTCCCGGCTCAGCCTCAGCCTCTCCTCCATAGGAGTGTGGGCTGGGTTGTAGCCGGTGAGACCGCCGAGCTCCACAATGCGCTTGGCGTAGGCAGTCTGGCGAAGGGAGGTGCCGGAGGTGTCCTGGTGGACTTCGATCCCCAGGTAGAAGGAGAGAGGGCCCAAGTCACTCATCTGGAAGGTCGTCCTCATCTTCTCCTTGAACGCCTCGATCTCCACCTCCTTGGTACCGGTGATCACAAGATCGTCGACGTAGACACCTACCAGTAGGGCCTTTCCTCCACTGCCCCGCCGGTAGATGGCCGCCTCGTGCGGGCTTTGCTCGAAGCCCATCCCCTTCAACGTGGAATCCAGCTTGGCATTCCACGCCCTCGGTGCCTGCCGCAAGCCGTAGAGGGCCTTGCGCAGGCGAAGCACCTTGCCCTCCTTGCCGGGAACTGTGAATTCCGGCGGCTGACGTACGTAGACCTCCTCCTTCAGGTCGCCGTTAAGGAACGCCGACTTGACATCCATGTGATGGACACGCCAGCCCTCCTGGGCAGCTAGCGCAAGGAGGAGTCGCACGGACTCCATCCGTGCCACGGGGGCGAAGGCGTCGTCGAAGTCGACCCCCTCCTGCTGCACGAAGCCTCGTGCCACCAAGCGAGCCTTGTGCTTGACGATGGCACCGGCTTCATCCCTCTTCAGCTTGAACACCCACTTAAGGGTGATCGCGCGGTGACCACGAGGGAGGTCAGCGAGCTCCCAAGTGCGGTTTTGCTCGACCGCATCCATCTCCTGCTGCATCGCGGCACGCCATGCCACGTCTCCCTCCGCCTCAGCGAAGGAGCGAGGCTCACCGTCCTCATGTGCCAGGTGCAGCTCCGCCTCGAAGTCGTGTACCGCCAGCCCAGGGACAGGCTGGTTGCCGAGGATGTTGTCCATGGTGCGGTAGCGTAGAGGCTCGTCGTCGTGGTAGGCGTCGACGCGGTCCTCATCGTCGGACAGCGGAGTGGCGAACTCCACCGAACGCTGACGGGCCAAAGCTGCTGGTGCCGATCTTGGAGATGCCGGCGCCGGTGCAGGGGAGTGGGGAGCCGGTGCAGGAGTGCGTGGTGTAGCCGGTGGTGGTGGTGGACTCGCTGGTGGCGGAGGCGGTGGAGGACTTGCCGAAGCTGATGGCGAGCCGGTTGCCGAGGAGGACGAACTCGGTGAAGATGAGCTGCTAACTCCCCCGGCTCCCTCCAGGTGGACGTAGTCGACGACGAAGTCCCTGAGGGTCGAAGCCGAGCCGTCGTCCACCGCCTTGTCCCAGGTCCAGCCTCGCCCTTCGTCGAACACGACGTCCCGGGAGATGCGGACGCGCTGTGTCGCAGGGTCGAGGATGCGGTAGGCCTTGGCGCCCTCCGCGTAGCCGATGAACACTCCTGGAGTGCTCCGGTCGTCGAGCTTGCCGACGTGAGTGAGCTCCTTGGCGAATGCCAGACAACCGAAGACGCGGAGGTGGCTCACCCCCGGCTTGCGCCCGTGCCAGGCCTCGTACGGCGTCTTGCCGTCAAGCGCCTTGGTGGGCGAGCGGTTGAGGAGATGGACGGCAGTCATCATCGCCTCCCCCCAGTAGATCGCCGGCATCCCTCTCTGCTTGAGGAGGGCGCGGGCGGTGGCTACCACCGTCTGGTTGCGGTGCTCGACGACGCCGTTCTGCTGCGGGGTGTACGGCGCGGTGAAGTGGCGCTTGATCCCCTCATCGGCACAGTACGTCGCGAACTCAGCCGCCGTGAACTCGCCGCCGTTATCCGTGCGCAACACCCGAAGCTTGTGGCCGCACTCCTCCGCAACAGCTTGGTGGTGCTTGATGGCGTCCGCGGCTGCCCCCTTGGTGTCGAGGAGGACAGCCCACATGTAGCGGGACACGTCGTCGACGAGGAGGAGGAAGTAGCGTCGTCCTCCAGGTGTAGCCGGTGTCACGGGGCCACATAGGTCGCCGTGCACGAGCTCCAGCTTCTCCTTGGCGCGGAAGCTTGCTTGGCGGGGAAAGGACAGCCGTCGCTGCTTGGTGAGGACGCAGGTGTCGCAAAACTGCTCCACATGGTCGACGCACGGCATGCCCTGCACCATTTCCTTGTTGCCGAGCTGCTTCAGGGCCTCGAAATTGAGGTGCCCAAAGCGCTCGTGCCACCGCCAGGCCTCATCGTCCCGCCGAGCTGCAAGACAAAAGGGTTGCGCCACCTGTACGTGAAGAACATAGAGGCGGTTGCTCCCCCTGTTCACCTTGGCGAGAAGTCGGTGACAGGGATCCCAAATGCGAAGCACGCCGTCGTGGATCTCCACGCGCGAGCCGTTCTCATCCAGCTGTCCCTAGCTAATGATGGAATTCCGCAACGCGGGGATGTAGTAGACGCCGGTGAGTAGCCGGTGCTCACCGTTCTTGGCGACGAAGATGACGGAGCTAGCGCCCTTGATCTCCACGGCAGAGGCGTCCCCGAACTTGACAGAGCCTCGAACGTCGGAGTCGAGCTCGGAGAAGAACTCCCGCTGGCCTGTCATGTGGTGGGTGGCGCCGGTGTCGAGGCACCACCCATCGATCTTGCTGCCGCTGCCGGACTCGCTGCTGAGGAGGGCATGTGCCTTGGGCTCGTCGAGGTGGAGAAGGGCCACTGCAACCGGTGCTGCTGGAGGTAGCTCGGCGCTCGCATGTGCCATGAACAGAGCTTGTTGCTCCTCCTCTGCCTGCGCGACGTGGGCCTGGGCGCGTCGTGGCTGTCTGCAGTCCCTGGCCCAGTGACCAGCACGGCCACAGTTGTGGCAGGCGTCATCTTGTGCCGGCTTGGGCTTCTCGGCGGCGCCGCCCTGGGCACCTCTGCGGGCGCCGCACTCGGCGCGCCCTTGCGCCCCGGCTTGGGCCCCTTTACGTGGCTTGCCGCGCTTGCCACGCTTGCGGCCGACTGTTGCGGAAGAAGGCTCCCCCTTCTTCTTGTCACCTTGGCCGGCAGCCCACTGCTCCCGGGTGAGAAGGAGCTTCCCACCAACGGTGGCAGGCCCCGAGAAGGGTTGTGGCTCATCACCGTCGACGACCTTGAGGCGACCTATCGCCTCTTCGGTCGACATCGTGGAGAGGTCCAGCAGGGACTCGATTGAGCGAGCCATCTGCCTGTACTTCTCGGGGATGCAGCGGAAAAGCTTCTCGACAGCTCTCTCCTCGCTGTAGGTGTCGTCACCAAACTGCACCAACTTCTGCAACAGAGTGTTGAGACGGAGAGCAAAATCATCGACGTCCTCACCAGGCTTGAAGGCCAGGTTCTCCCACTCCTTGCGAAGTGCCTGCAATGTGGACTTGCGAGCGCGGTCGCTGGCGATGCGTGCTGCAGCAATGGCGTCCCAAGCCTCCTTGGCAGTCCGCTTGCTGGTAAGTGAGAACTGCATCTCGGACGGGACTGCAGCGATGAGGGCATTCAGTGCCCGTCGATCCTGGTCGTAGTCGACGTCACCGTACCGGACTGCCTCCCACATGTGCAGCACCTGAAGTCTCACCTTCATCACCGCAGCCCACTCAACATAGTTGGCCTTGGTGAGGGTAGGCCACCCACCACCGGGGCCAACGTCCCTGGCAACAGCCTGGTACCCGTGGTAGCCACGGTACCGGTCCGGGGAGAGAGAGCCACGTTGCCTACGATGGCCGTGCTCTTCCTCGACCCGTCCACCGCCGTGCCGGTTGCCCTCGTGTCCGACACGGCCGTGTGCGCGCTGCTCCTGGCGCTCGAGCCAAGCGTTGGCTCGGCGTGCAGCACGCTCGTCCCGCTCGGGGAAGTCCTGCTCGCGGTCCAGTTCGGCGTCCAGCCGCGCAGCAGCCTCCCGCAGACGTATGGCCTCCAGTGCCCGCTCTTCGCGGGCCGCGTGGTTGGGGTCGCGGTTCCCTGCACTCGGAGCGCCGCCGTCGCCGTGCGCGCCTCCTCCAGGAGCGTCGCCGGGCTCGTGGGCGTGCGCAGCTGCCCACTGCGCCGCTCGCCCTGCCTGTCTCTCCAGCTGCTCAAGGTCCGGGTCGGCGCTGTCATCAGCAGAGATGGAGCTGCTGTGACTGCCGCGCAGGTCCTCAACCTCCTCTGCGGCTGCACGCGCTGCATCCGCAGCTGCTGCTGCCTCCACCTCCGCTCTGGCTGCTGCCAGCTCCGCTTGGGCCAGCCTCGACGCCCTCGCTGCTGCTGCAGCGGTTGCTGCCGCCGCTCGCCTGCGCTCCTCTGCCGCGGCGAGGTCGGCCTCCTGCTGACGCCGCGCGCTGGAAGCGGCCGAGTGCTGAGACTGCCCTCCTGTGGTCATGGCGCGCTGCTGCACGAGGGGCAGAGGCTGCCAAAACAGCTGCCGCTGGCTGCTGGGGCTGCTGCGAGGCAGGGAGCTCGACTGGAGAAGGGATTGAGCAGGAAATGCTCAGGCTACAGGATAGTACGGCTCCGATACCACTTGTTAGTCTCTGGATCCTTGCTCTAGGTGTGAGCAGGATCCTTACTCTCATCGAGAGGATAGCACACAGAGATCTCAGAGTTGAGACAATTTTCTGGGTTTATTTCTCACACCATGCTATGCCAACCTTAGGGGTTGGGGATACATATTTATAGGCTGCTAACCAGCCAAGCATATGCTAAGATGCTAGTCTAAGATGCTGTCCTAGATGCTGTCCTAGATGCTAGTCAAGATGCTGTCCTTCTGCTGTCCTAAAAGCAGTCAAGGATGCTTTTACAAAGGACACAAGGACACAAGGACCATGTGCTCTTGCAGCACACACACACAGGGACTTATCCATCAATCAGTTTCCTTTCGAGAAAGATCAGTCTCTTTTCTTATTTTTTAAAGAAAATAAATCTCTTTTCATGGGAAGGTTGTCAAAGGCTGGGCCGCTGAGATTCTAATATTACTACCCTAAGTCCCTAAATTAAGTCATGCACGCATAAGACGATCTACAAGATGTGTCAGAGGATGACCTAGCACGCATGGATTCGACTTTAAAAAATCATAACCTTTAATCTTGAAAAGGTAAATTTTTTCTTAGAATTATATATTAATCTAGAATGTGGATTTCTGAATGTGCTGTCAAGGATTTAATGTTTTACTAAATTAAATTGCAACACATGGAATTAAGATCATCAGCCACTGCAGCCGGCAGTCTGAACAAGCATACAGTATGGACAAAAAGGGGAAGGAAATGGAGAACACTGTATGTTAATGGTAGTATTTTGTTAATACCGATGTAGATTTAAACCTGCATGAGGCCAGGCACCGACAGTGAGACTGAGGTAACTTGTTCAGCTCAGCTAGCTGCCAGAGGTGAAGGAAGAGAAAAGGGAAAGACATGGTAGGACTGGAGAAAATAAACAAAGGAGATATAGACCCGAGACCTTTAGTCAGGCTGAATGGGCGATTGTTCATGGCATGCAGGATAGGGGTCAATTGACTTTCGAAGTTTCAATGGCCATTCGGCTTGCTTTTCATCAGGCTAGTTCTCTTACTCTACTTCATATAGAACGTGTACCTTCGAAAATAAAACAAATATTGTTTATGCATGCAAAACACCAACTCAAATGCCAAGAATAAATGGTACTGTGGCAGTGACCGTGATTACCCTCCGAAAAATGATAATCCTGAATTTTCTTTTCAGTTTTGGTTTTATTACTAGACTTACCGAGAAATATTTCAGTTCCTCAATGTCAACATATTTCAAATCCTCAAGCTCAACATCACCTGCATTAGACCTCTTAACGCATGCTGCACATCTAATTCAATCAAACAAAAATACACAATGTCAATTTAGATCATGCCATGACTCAAGAAGACTAGACGAGAACTGCAAAGGTACCTTCTTAAGCCATCAAGGACCTCCAGATTATTTGGGTCACACTTCAAGCCCTCTAGGTAAGTTGCCAAAGCATTTTCATAACTTTCCATCAGGAACTGCACTTTAGCTTTACGCACATAGCCCTTTAGAAAATTTGGATCTAGTTCAACACATTTCTCTGCATCCTCAAGACCTTGAGGAAAGGCTCCCAGATGGATGTGGCATAGAGCTCTGTTGCTAAACGCCTGTAAGATCAATCATAAATTAAATGAATTGCTACAACCAGGTGTTCTATGCCCGGCAATCATAGAGCTTTGCTTCCATGCCCGGCAACGATGACCTATGGGAGTGTGTCATGATAGTGCTCAACCGCGTCGCTTGGGGTGGTTAGCCACTCAGGTGTTCTATGGACATCTTGTATGACTAATCTTCTTGTACATAAATTCTTTCGTCTTAATTGAGCGGCAGAGCTCCTTCCTTTGGGCGTACCCAGTGCCATAGGCTCCCGCACTGCGGGGTCTGGGGAAGGAAAAATAGCCAACAGCCATCCCTGCACAAATGTGCAGAGGCTGGGGCTTTGTTTAAAAAAAAACAACCAGGAGTGCCAAAGAAAAAAGGGTCAGTTTCAGAGCATATGTTTATAGCAAACAATGCATGCCAAATATGGCCGATCATAGACGACGTTTTACAAATGCAAAATTTTAATTTACCAAAAAATTTACAAATTTTGAAAGAGGTACCACCTCCGGTCATATTTACTGACATTCAGACGTGGGGGAGTTAGCTTATTTTCTTCTTGGTTTTTTTGCCTGAAAGTACTACTTTACTAAGGATCTGGAGTTGCCTTACTTGAGAAGGAAAATCAGGGGAACAATGAATATGCTTACTCTTGGATCCTTTGGGTTCATTTTCGTAGCTCGCGTGTAATGTATTGCTGCTTCATGGTATTTTTTCTGCCTGAAAAATTCATTGCCTGCAGCATTTCACAGTAAGGGGCCATTGTATTATTGTAGGGAAACATTGTCCGATTTCACATTTCTGTAATCTGATCGAACAAAATCCAAACCTTTCTCGCGGTATTGGTTGGCGGCCTCCTGATCCAATCGCTCCTGTTCCTCAACCTCCTTCCTCACGCTTTCAGCCTCGTTGAGCTTCTCGAGCGTCTCCTCGTTGTAATTTTCGGCCAGCGACAGCTTGAGGTCCCTTATCGCCGGCGTGTAATCCGCGGCGCAGCACGCGAGCTCGAGCAGCGCCGACGCCTTCTGAAACAGCGCCTTCGCGATGAGCTCGCTGCCGGAGCCGAGCTCCCCGCACTTCACGGCCTCGTCGCAGTCCCTCACGCACTCCTCGTACTGAAAATGTCCCAAAGCGTTAGCGGCCGGCGGGTCGCGGCGAGGGTATGAGATAGAATCATAGAGGGAATGGAGAGGGGGAACGCGAACAGGGAGAGACCTTGCCAACGAGGAAGTAGGTGGCAGCGCGGTTGGTGAGGAAGGTGATGTCCCTGGGGTCAAGGAGCGCGCCGACGGTGTTGTGCTCCACGGCCGCCTCGACCGAGGACTTGCGGTAGGCGTCGTTGCCGGCCTCGGCGCGGCGCGGCGCCTCCATCGCGCGACGATCGGCTCCCAGGGGGTGGGCGATGCGGTGGCGCTATGGCTACCTGGTCCTCCGGTGGCGGTCGGTAGTGCGGCGGCGGCGAGCACGAGGTAGCGACGACTTATTACAGAGACTATGGCCGGCCGCGGGTTGGCGTGTGTCTCTGCTTGAAGGAGGGCTCCGCCTTCTATAAAGACATCCCACCACTCATCAATGTTGAAAAAAACCGGTTGGAGGGCGACCTCCCACTCGCAAGTTTTTGTTTAGTGTGTCGGCAAGACCAGCAACAGTGTCTTTGTTCAGAGGCTTGGCAAGACTAGAAACAGTGTAATATGAATGAATGATCTTCTTCTTCTATCTTCTATAAACGAATCCTGCACCAAAAGCGGGCACCCGATAGTGCCATGCCACCCGTTTACTCATAACCGTTGGATCGAGCGTTCATGAGATCTGGTCCGTCCGATTGCGGTCGGTTCGGGCGTCGGCCCGTAAGTGACAAACCTTCCCCAGGGCAGTGTCGGGGGGAGAGAGCCGCGGGCCGCCATCGCGCTTAACCTGGCCGTCCTCCGCCGCCTCCTCACCTCCCTCCTCCTCCTCCTAGCGCGGCTTGGTGGGCCAGCAGCCCCAGCGCAGGAGAGGTGAGGGCGCCGCGGGATTCCCGTCCCGGCGCAGGCCGGGTGAGGGCACCGCGGGCGTGTTGTTCCCGTCCCGGCGCAAGCCGGGTGCGGGCGCGGCGACCCCGGCCGCTCTGGTCTCAGATATCCCGGTGCGGGCGGGGGCCCTGCTACCCCGGCGCTGCCGTCGGTACAAGCGTAGCGGCTCCAGCCACCCCGGCGTGGGCGGCGGGCGCAGGCACGGCGGCTGCGGCCACCCCGACGCGGGCGTGAAGCTCGAGCACTGCAGCCCCGGCGGCCCCCCTCCCACAGCGAGCCCCGGTGCGGCGCTCCGTCGGTGGAGTGCTTGGCCCTCGCAATGAAGGTATCGGCCGTCTCCAGTCGTTGTTCATCGCTCTCCCCAGCCTCAGTCTCCCGGTCCCCCTCGTCCCTTGAGGATGATACTGAGGTTCAATCCAGCTGACGAACAGAACATCTCCCCACATGCAGCAGCTCCTCATGGTGTCTTCTTCTTAAATTTGGCAAGGGCTTTTCCTCACCTTGTGTTTTCTTTCTCTTATTCATGTGGTGCTTGTCCTCAATGATGCATGCTGAAGATTAAGCTTGAGTCAACCATTTATAAGACTATTTTTTTGTCAATCCTGGTGTGATGGCTACACTGAATTTGCAAAGAGATGGCTTCGACCATGTACAGTGGCAAAAAAACCAATTCTATCTCTATCTGCATCTGCACCTCCACCTTGACAAAACTGTTTCCCGGCTATAGCATTTCCTGGTTCCATTCGTCTCTTCCATTTTGGTTTAAACCTCTTCAATACAATAAGGATCGATTGATGTGGTGTGGATGTTTAAAGCAGATATTAGTTCATCCTTGATACATTAAGTTTTTTTTAATTCATGTATATTGTTTTGATATAAATTACAGGAGATCGGATGTGGACGCCAGCCGGCTATGAACTGGGCATCGACAAATATAGCGCGGAGGTGTTTGGCAAAATTCCCATGAGGTAAACAGCGCGTCCTTTTGTCTCCATGTATATACCATGAATCAATGCTTGTTGGTGCTGTCTTTGTGTTCTTGTTTGCAGTACTGGTTTTAGCCAGTCCTCTTTGTACTCACTGTGTGATAGGCTGATAGCTGCTAATGTGTGTGAAAGTCGTTTATGATTTAGCAACTATAGTAATAGCATGGTCACTGTCCTGGACTAGCTTGGTCACAACTTAGGTGTGCAGAGAGAATACCATGTTTCAG
This sequence comes from Bothriochloa decipiens, assembly GCA_023333625.1. NCBI lineage: Eukaryota > Viridiplantae > Streptophyta > Magnoliopsida > Poales > Poaceae > Bothriochloa > Bothriochloa decipiens. The sequence continues at coordinate 55,872,935 of CM041635.1, read as the reverse complement.
TTCTTAAATAGCTATTTGCTTTTCTATTCAGTTCAATCAGCACTTAACAACATAGCCTTTTGTCCCAAGCAAGTTGGGGTAGACACTTAAATACTGATTCAATCCGCACTTAAATACTGATTAAATTCAGGCACAACCCCTTCCAATCTAAATACCTTCTTTATAAATATCTTTTCAGACTGCAATGGTTGTGCTGTTGAAGGCTTCCCCATGTGATGCTGAAGGTTTCCCATGTGCTAATGCCACTTTTTTATTATTCAAATGTTTTCCCTCTTAATGATCCCATAATCTTGCTGGTGATCCAGGAGCAATATTGCACAAACCAGAGGAAGCACTGCATTATGAGTAATGATTGTCAATAGGATCTTGATCAGTGAGTTTTTTGTGTTTTTACTCTTATTTTCCTTGACAGATGAAAGTAAATTGCTGGACTCACCCCTTGCTTGAGGTTCAACTTCACATGATTGTTGATTTGTTACTGCAATAAGTCATGCTCAAAGCAAAGAGTTAAGATAAAAAAATCCTAAAATTGCCACATTCTCAAAATTCTATAACTACGTTAAGTCATCCTCAAAGAATAGTTAAGATCAGAAAGATGTAAATAGTATCAAACTCCTATCAAATGTTCTCAAATTCCAAGGACTGTTCCCAAAAAGATGTGCAATCCGTATGGTCGTCATGTTGTCCTGAATACAAGGTTATCTTCAGCCAGCATCATAGGATATGAGAAATCATTTTTATGTGTCCCTTTACAGCTAAGTGGAAAAGTTCCTTTATAGCTAACTGGAAAAAGTTCTCTCTGTCATTATTATATGAGCTAAGTCTCTCATTGCTGCAGTGAACTGCTTGGCTTCAAGGCATTTCGTCGAGCAGCTATGGAAGTCGGAGTACTGGCCGGGGTCACCTGGGGCCACCCACAAACGCCACGCCAGTGTCTCGAGGCCCGTGATCCTCCATGCCAGGAGACCAGCTGCTCGCGCCGATTCTCAAGACCGCTTCGCTGTCCACCCGAACAGTCGCAAAATACTAGTAGCTTTTGTTTACAAGAGTCAGAAATGAAGCATGCGCAGTTCTAAAATTTCATTTACAAAATTTTTAGTATAGATTTTTGCATCCATTCTATTTAGGTGATCCGTTTTGCAATTGCAAATCCAGCTTCTGCTCCTTTAATAGTGCTACAGATATGACACCCAGAATTGCTGTTGTTTCAAGACTATTGGTTTCCATTCCAAGGGCTCCATAGATGGCTCCACTGAGACCCATCTCAATGCCATGACCATATTCTGTACTTGTATATCCTAGGCAGGTCCTCCACTTGAAAACACATTTTCGACAACTCAAAAAATGTTGGGCAACATGGAACAACATAGATGTGATGATATATTGTAAGAGAGTGACTTTTGGGAAGAAAGATTATGTTCACTGCCTCTGCTGAGGCGTACTATGTTAGTTTCTGGAATTCTAAGGTTGTAAGCAGTGTCCTCTGTCAATATTGCCAATAGTTCTTTAGTTAAGAAACTATGGCCATCTTTGATGACACTTGTTTGTGTACCCAATAGTTCTTTAGTTAAGAAACTATGGCTATCTTTGATGACACTTGTTTGTGTACCTGAGCATGAGCATTGACTGTTGGCAACCAACAGTGGCTATCTTCATGTTGCTACTCTTTGCATGATCAGTTGCCCATGTTTGATGGATGGATGAGAGATAGAGGCAACATAATCCTTCATCTCTAGTATTATTAGTCACTTGGGTAGATTTTGCACCTATAAATTTAATTACTTGGAACAAACATGTATCGCTAGAAAAGAATACTTATCCTACTACACTCCACAAAACAATTCGTAAGGAAAAAATTATCTACCAGCGCTCAATAGCAAACACACTGTCCATAAGCGGCAAAGCCGCGTTCATTTCTAGTGAAACTTACGATTCTTGCAAAAAAAGGGCTAACGGATAGGGGTACGTCGCCCGCTAACCCGCTAGCCGTCAGATCGACCCATCACTCAATAATGACCGTCCGATGCGGGTCGGATCGGGCCTTCGCCCATCAACCCGCAAATTTGGTCACCCACGAATCGTCGCGAACCCGGCCGATGTTGGCCGCTTCCTTTAGCTACTGCCGATGCGGCCGCCATCCGTTGCCCCGCGCCGCGCCTCCTCCGCCGGCCCCGTCCCTGCCGAGCGCCGCCCCCGTCCCAGGCCGTCCTCGTCCCCTCCCGCAGCGCGTCTCGTGCCTTTTGACATGGCACGGGCGAATCGTGTAGATCGCGAGGTGGGCGGACCACCTGCGCTGGCACAGGGTGGCACGGGCCCGTCGCCATGGCCAAGCATGGTGTAGCGTGCTTTCTTGGCCCCCTGAACCTTCCCTCACCGCTTCCCTTGCGGCTGCCCCTCAAGAGCACCGGCAATGGCGGAATCTTCCACGGCCTTGACGCAACAAAATTGGCGTCCGCCCCGGGTACTGCCGTGCAGCCGCGAGCGTCCCAGCGCGGATGACCGAGCGACAGCCCTGAAGATTGAAGAGGAGATGTGGGCATGTGGCAGGTGCACAACGCAACGCAACTGAAAGCGGCGGGCCATGCACGACCACCGTGCTCTCCACCAGCACTCTGGGGCTCCGCCGCTTTGGTGCCAACTGGGGGGCTCCAATGCCATCGGGGCCATCCCTCACCCTCCCCCTGCCTCTTGCTGCAATGACAGATTGGCCTGGCCGGCGACTGGTAATCTCACTCTCTCTTCCTCCCTAGCTCCCTCGTAGAAAATATTATGATCTACCACATGGTAATAATTAATTTTCAATTGTTTTTAATGTCAATGGGAGACGCTCCCCGTCTGAATATATATATTGACCCAAAATGGCCTATTGAATAAGACAAAGTATTTGTTTATAACAAAACACCCAAACTTAAGGGCAAAAGATGAAGAAAAACAACAAAACAATGGAACTATCGCAGACTCATCCAGACAAGTCCGGATTAGGTGGTGGGCATGGTCACCGCCACACGCCGCAGAGCCATACTGTAACACCCTAAAATTTGTATGTTTTTAAAATAGCTAAATCGATTTAATTATGCATTTTGTGAAGCATTGAATGTTAGGAAAAATAATAATTCTTATAAAAGTAAAAGCAACTGTAGACAAGAAGCATGTCTGTGCACTCATGCTGCTGCATAATTCTTATTGTGATGTTTGGTTTTCGTTGGGTTTGATTTAGATTTCAAAATCTTTTTGGAAAAGTAATTGAAAAACTGCTTATATAAAAGAAAAATGAATTCCTTTTCTCTCTTTCACTCTCTCTTTCTTTCTGGCCCGAACTGGCCAGTCGGCCTGCTCCCCTCTTCCTTTCTCTTTTGGCCCAAGGCATCCCTCCTCAGCTCAGTCTGCTCGGCCTTCCTCTTGGGCCGGCCCAGCAGCGGCAGCAGCGCTAGCCGCCTTCCCTTCCCCTGTCCGGCTAACGGGTGGGCCCCACGCCGCCTTCTTCTACCTCCTGCTCGTATTCGAGTAGGACTCGGCCGAGTCCGCTCTGACCCCGACACCGCCCGTTTCGCGTGCGTTCCACGTGAGCCTCGCCCCATAAATAGCTAGCGCCGCGTGCCGTTTTGCCCTTCGCCAAACCCTCGCGTCCGCAGCCGCCACGCCCAAGCTCCTGAGCCGCCGCAAAACCTAGCCGTCGCCGCTCCGAGTTCGATTTCGTCGACTTGCTGCCGCACTGCCTTCATCGACTCGACGTCGGGTTTCTTTTCGACTTCATGCACTCTCTGAGATCGATTTCCCTCTTTTACATGCAACGTTCTGACCTCTGTGTATCGCCAGACTTCGCAGGGACCTCACCGCCGCCGTCGCACGTCTCCAGCCCGCTCTAGTCCGCTCCGCCTTCCATCTTCGCTTCGAGTGAGTTCGCATTGAGCTCCTCGTGAGTTTGGTACTGGTTTCGAGTTAAACCGTGGCCTCTAGGGCCGGTTTTCATTAACGTCGGCGAGCTCTGCTCACCGCCGGCCATGTCCAGTGCCGCGCCGGTCTTCTTCCCCGACGAGGCCGTCACCCCGATCTAATCTGAGCCGTCGATCTCAGATTGAACGATCCGCAGCGGCGATACCTCTTCGGCCGGCAGTTTTGCAAAAACCCCCTGTAGTTTCACCTATTTAGTTAAGAGCCCTCGGCCAGATCTGAAAATCCTGATTTTGATTTATTTTAATTCTGAAAATAGTTTTGTCTATTTACAGTTTTGCCATTGTCTTGTTTTGCTCATAATTTCTTCGTTTTAACTCCGATTTGATACGTTCAAGTTGCGTTAGATTTGTAATTTCGTGATCTACATGTTAGTACTACTGTTAGATCTATTTTCAAATGTTCAAATTCGAGGTTAGATTTAATCTATTATTTTGCTATAGGAAATCTTCTAAAATTCATAACTTTCTCGTTATAGCTCCGATTTTGATGATTTTTACGTCTGTGTGATCGTAGCGACGTGTAGAATAGTTTTATCAACTCTTTTCAATCTGTTTTGTTGATATGGTGTACTATTCTCATCAAATTTATTTGTTTGCTCATGTATGATTGCTCGATGCTTGCGTGTTGTTTTTTGTTGATCGAGTTAGAGAGTGAGCCGTTCGTTGGGGATTAAGAGCACTTCTACGACCAGGATTAGCAGATTTTTCAGGAGAGCTTTGACCAAGGCAAGTATAGTTGGGACCATCCTTGTTACCTACTCACTAAACACGCTAAAGATCATGTGCATGTGTCTCTTTGTTACCTTGTTAGGACTACCTAGCTTTGAATATCTGTCTACGTTGTTAACTGGGGATGTTGCATATGGGTAATCTATGCTAGTGTTTTATAACCATGATCTTTTAACTTGATTAATGACTACATTAACGTACAGATACGGGGTCTACATGGTTCTGGCTCTAGTTGTTCATAGGACCTTTTCTAGTGAGTTAGAGGATCTGCGAGTTGGGTATAGGGCCGCTTCTTCATTATGTGTTATAACTGGGATGTGCCATATTGAAAGAGGGGTTTTCTACATCCGATGACCCTGCGGCCCTAACTTGTTAGACAAACCTATGAGTGGCTTTATGTGGTTTTTAAGTGTTTGGGAGTAATTAACCCATGTGTTTAGAAATCATGACCCATAGTAAAAGTGTACACCTTTGCGCAGAGTTAAATCGATATATCGTCCGTGCCCTACGGTTAGGGCGGCCAAGGGATTCTTATGGAATGGATCGTTAACTCAAGCTTGCTACATGTTAATGTTGTTTTTATCATATTTTTAATCATGTCTACCTGATCATGTGGTTACGGGTTCATTACTACCTTGATGCTAAATGCTAAAATATGACATTCACTAAAAAGGCTACTTGCAGTTAAACCGTGTCAACCTTTATTAAGCTTTATGAACCCCTTCTGTGCTTACTAAGTACGTATGTACTTACACTTATTTTATTTCATTACTTGAAAAATCCCGGATGAGTAACAGATCAAGATTGAAGTGAAAGTTATCGACACGACTACTAAGCTTGTGTCAACCAGTTGACGTGTCTCTATGGTGGAGCTTCCGCTTGGAGTTATCATAGTTATGTCTTATTTATGTTAAAGACTATGTGTGTATTATTCGTGGGCTATGTAATAAACTTTATGATGATACTATTTAAGATTTGTCAACTTATGTGTGCGACATCCTAGGGTACACTTAAGGCTTTTATATATCTTGTTTTAGTCCTTTAAAATGAGAAATGACACATACGGACAAACCCGCGACGACAGGAGGCGTGCACCGACAGCGCCGGACGCCGCCACACGCCGCAGAGCCATACGGACTCGCTCGCGACTACGGGAGGTGCGCACCGACAGCGTCGGCCGCCAGCACACGCCGTGGAGCCATATGGACTCGCCCGCGACGACAGGAGGCGCGCACCGATGCCGGCCACCGCCACATGCCGTGGAGCCATACGGACTCGCCCGCGACGACGGGAGGCGCGCACCGACAGCGCCGGCCGCCACCACACGCCGCGGGGCCATACAAACTCGCCCACGCCCTGCCGTAGCAAGAGAGACACCATGGCTAAGAACGAAATCCAAAAGCGACGCCTCCAGGAAGGGAATGACGCCGATAGCGCCACCGCCGCTTGTCCAAGATTGGACCCCCATGGAGGACATGCTGGGGAAATACGACGCCCTCAAGAGGAAAAGCGGCGCCCACAGGCGTCACCATCGTCGAGGCTTTCTCCCAAGGTGCCCCAGCACAATCGTAGAGCCAAGATCCGAAGCTTACCATTACTACCGTCGTCGTCGCCGCCTTGACGTTCTGCGGAAGCCCCTCCAGAAGGGCATCGGCACGCCGGCTGCGTGTCGCAGCCACACAGCTGCGCCAACAGCCATCCCCTCTGACCGAGCCACACACGGAGGCCGGGCAACCTCTGCTCCGGAGCTGCTGCTATTTACTACCGTCTCAGGCCCTGGTACCCGCTGCCGGCCTTCGTCGTCCACCGCCAAGAGCGAGTACCCCACCCTGCGGGCACCGTCCCCAGCCCCCAGATCCAGTGGCACTCGGCGCCGTGGCTGGCGCTGAAGACGCCGCCCACCTGGGGACGCCAGATGCGGCCACCCAGGCACCGTATCCGGGCGCCTAAGCGCCGCAGCGGCCCAGGACGGCTTCATCGCCACCGTCACGCCATGGAGAAAGGGGGGACGGGAGAGAAGCGCTGCCACCGCCCCCTCACACCAGGGGCTCTAGCCGGCGCCACCACAGCCCCATTGGGAGGCCCAATGAGCGCTACGCCTCGTCGGAACCCACCGCCGGTCCACCGCCGCCCACGCCGCCAATCACTGCCCAGATGCCAAGGAAGCCCCACCGCCGCCATCCCTGCAGGCCGCGTGGCCCAGCCGACAGCCCGCTCCGGCGGCGGCGCGATAATGGGTGGGGGGGAGGGGTGGGGCGGCGTCTAGGGTTCGGCCGCCGCCCGAGTCTCCCGCGTGGGGAGCTCGAGGGCCGAGGACTCACCCTCAATGATCCACCCGCCTTTTTGCACAGGCGCTGCTCTCCCGAACAGTCTGGCCAGCCCAATTTTCAATTGTTTTTCCTTACTACCTCCTACTTTGGCATCAACACCTATGGCAGATTGTATTTTGAGTGTTCCAAAACAGTGTACATAAAAACACCATTTGAACCAAAGGTTGTGCAAGTAACTTAAATTTCATCTCAATTGGAAAATAAGCAGGGCAAGTGCAAGTAGTTCTAACAATAAGAATATTTCTTTGTCTTTGCAAGTTATAAACAGAGGCAATCTTTAACCTGTCAGACCATGTGCGAGTGAGCAATAATCTAAACTGGAAAGGATAGGAGTGGAAGTGTTGGTTCCACGGTATTGCCAATGCAGGTTGTCCCTTTGTCTATCTTTTCAATGTACACATTTTTGTTTAGCTTATTAAATATATACTCAAGCCCGGGATCGACTATATATGATACAATTTTCAATTTGGTATTTGCTCCAATAAATCACTATTCTGTAATCAAACCACTATAGTTTTCATGAATTGGCGCCTCCTGCATCCTCTGCTCGAACGAGGTCCCGAGCTCTGACGCCGGCGAGGAACCGGTGTTGATCATCTCCGACGCAGTGGAGGTGCTGAACGGGCTCATGCCAATGGCAATGGCTTCCTCCTCGGCCATCGCCTGCACCGGCCTGTTCCCGCCACGGCCATTTCTGACAGACTCAAACTCAACCCATCTCTGCTCCTGGTTCCCATCCCTGATGGAGTCGTCGTTCCCCGTCTTGAACGTGGGGCACTTGAGGTCCTTCTGGTCGAAGTGCCGGAGCCACGCGCGTAGCCGGCGCATCGACGAGCTACCCCACCCTTCGTCCTCCAATTCCGGCCGGACCTCGCCGCCCTGGCTCAGGCACGAAACCGGCTCGCCGAACCACTTCTTCTCGATCTGCGCCATCTCCTCGCCTTCAGCCAGCGTAAGCACCGCCCGCGACACGTCCGCCGTCAGCGGGCTGCCCTTCGGGAAGACGAACCCGAAGCCGTCGGTCTTATAGATTGGGCCGACCATGGTGTAACCGTCGCAGTACTGCGACAGGAAGACCTTCAGGTACGGGATCTCGTCGAACACGGCGGCGACCTCCCCGCTGGACAGCGCGTCGGCGTACTGCTCCGCCGTACCGTAGCTCTTCATCTTGGCCTCGTCGAATCCTAGTTTCTGGAGTGGTTGCTTGATGAAGGAGCCCTCCTGGTAGCCGATGAAGGCCCCGGTCCGCTGGAGCTGCCTCACGTCGGTCACCGCCGGCTGGAGCTTCTGGACCGTCAGCATCGACGTTAGACTCGCCGTGTAGCTGGACGTCAGGATCAGGACGACGAACACCCAGATGATCACCACGAACCTCGACAGGTTGCTCTCCAGCTTCTCCTCTGCACGATCACGATGCAAGCTCAATCATTCAGTTTCAGCCATCAATTGGCCTTGATAGACACTAAATTTTTTAAACTTATATTGGCGCGTACTGTGCGAGAAGACGAGCTTGGAAAAGGCGAAGTAGAAGATGAGGCCGAACTGCTGCCACGGCGTGCCTCGGAACTCGGGGTTGATCCGGTGCTCTATCGCCCACACCACGAAGCCGGTGAAGCAGAAGAAGGCGAGACTGGCAAGCCACAGGCTGGTGGTCAGCGGCCGCAGGAAGATCCACATGCTCGTGCTCGTCTCCTTGTGCACGGCCACCACCATCGACCACCCCGAGTCTGTGAACGGCATGCTGAAGTCCACCCTGCCCATCCTGCTCGCAGTGATTGTCACGTCGCCGACGACGATGTCCGACTTCTGCAGTCACCATTTGTACAAATTAGACCATGAAGCTTCTCGATCAGCACACATACACACTCGAAAGGGTTCTCTGCCATGCATGCTTATGCTTGGTGTGTACATAATGACCTGTTCCGGCACCAGGGACACGAGGTTAACGTCATAGGACTCGGAGCTATCATCGTATGGCACGTACTCGTAGCTCACTAGATACGGCATGTACTTGCGTATCACCGCATCGAACACCTCGATGCAGTATCCTGTGATGTTTGCAGTTCGGTTGGGGTTGGTCGAGCCCCTTTGGACGTCGACGAACTCCTTGGACCCATGCTTAACCGGCACGGCGACGCGAAGCTTCCGTCCGTTCGGCGACACGACCCAGCCTCTTGGGGCGGCCGTCGAATCACCAGGCCAAATGATTGTCTTCAGCCCTTTATTATTGGCGCCGTCGGAGCCCAGAGTCTTCGTGATCCCAGCCTCCGGCGTCCAGAACCCCACCGCCTTCGAGCTTTTCCCGACGATGTTGACGAACTCGTACGCCGGCGGCTGCAGCTGCCCGTCGACGAGGGCGAAGTTACCGGCGAGGCCGCGGAAGGTCGTCTCGAGCACCGCCTCGAGGAGCGTCGCTCCGGTCGCCGACACGCCGAGCCGATCCAGGTCCGTGACCGCCGCGCTCTGCGGCGGTGTCTGGAACGCCGGGCTGGAGACAACGACCGCGTCGGCCGCCGCCGCGATCTCCCACGCCGTGTCGTACGACCAGAGCATCAAGACGGTCGGGTCATGCGGGTAGATGTCGGCGCTCGGGTACTCTCGCCGGAGCCTCGCCCTGAACCGCGCGGAGAAGTTGCGCACTCGGTTCGTCATGTGCACAAACGGCCGGAGGCTGACCACCCCCTCCATGGCGGTGATGTCTTGAAGGCTCAGCGCGTCCACGACGCTGCCGACGCCGTCGGTGGCGACCCACGCGTAGTCCTCCGTCATCATGCCGGCCATCCTCGCTCGGCGGAAGAACCGCGCGGCGAGAAACAGGTTCATGTGCACGACGAACACGCGCGTCGCCATCGCCTTGAAGCCGTAGAGGATCGCGTCGATGCGGTCGTCGTCCGCGTCGCTCGGCACGGCGTGGCGGTCCATGACCCTGGCGCCGACGATCTGCAGCGCGCCGGCGAGCGCCGGGAGGATGCCGGACCCGTAGGGCGAGTCCTCGTAGACGACGACCGCCGCGTGCCAGCCGCACGAGGCGAGAACGGCGGCGACGGGCGCGGCCTGGTAGGAATCGTGGGCCGCCGTGCGCACGAAGAAGGGCGTCTGCGACGGGGAGAGCCCCGGGGAGGTGGCGGAGAAGGAGAGCACGGGCACGTGGGTGCGGTTGCCGAGGTAGGCCACGAACTCGGCCTCCGCCGACGTCTGCAGGCCGATGATGGCCTGCACCTGCTCGTTCCTGATCAGGTCCACTGCTGCATGCAAACAAAAACAAAATGCTTTCCTGCTCAGGAATGATGATGATGGAGCAGAAGCCCACAAACATATCGGCCCAAAATATAATTTAGCGCATAGACCGGCACAATCATTGGAACAAAAAGGTATTCTATGGTCTATGCAGCACTTTGCACCTTATCTAAGTTTCCTAATTCTCAAAGAAAAAAAAATCTAAGTTTCCTGGTAAATAAGTTCCTTCCACATCACATCGATTGTGAAATCTTTTCATGTCCACTTTTATTTTGTTATTCAGGCAACATGTAATTCTATCATTGTTTGACTATAGAAAAAATTATGAATTTTCACTTGTGAGTTATCATTTCTATTGTGCTAGTTGGATTATGGTTACTCCCTTTCATTTCTATTGTGCTAGTTGGATTATGAAAAATTCGGGCACCTAAAATATGGTTACTCCCTTTCATTTCAACCGCTAAATTCAGGAGGACTAGTTTGATGCTTTGCTTGTGTGGCACAACAACAAAAGCTCGACGTGTGGAAAGTTCAATTCCATATACGTACACACATCTTACTCTATACCTATCTATAAAAAGCAAAAAAAATTTCACTTAATTTTCTTTTTACCTACGTATTTAGATCGGTGACGGTAGGTTCCTCTCCTCTACGTCCAATCTGTACAAAATTAGGATTATATTTAATTTACTGTCTTTCCTTCTGTTTACGTTCAGAGTCCATTTAGAACTAGGATTATTTAATTATGGCATCCTAGTTTCTATTCGGACGGTGAAGATCGGGTAAAAGATAAATCCAAATCCAACAAGAATAGTACGCAACAGCAAAGATGAAAAAAATAGTCAAAAAAACTTGACATGAATGAGAATTGTCTGTGCTGTTGTCGTTCAACTTTGACACTTATCATTATGGATGGTCTCTCGTCCAAATCCAAACTCAAATGAAAATAGCTCCGGAAACACAAATAGCCTATAAAATCAAAACAATCCACCCATACACAAATCGATCGAATTGGAAATTAGATCAAGCCTCCAGGTCGCCCAAAGTGCCCGCGACGTGCCTCAGCGCCGCCATCAAGGTCCGCTTGTGCAGGCAAGGCGACGAGCTTGGCTAGCACGAATTGATACAAGTGGAAATCAGATCAAGACTTCACGCCCCGGCTTCCGCAGTCTGCACTGCCAACCAGGTCCACTTGTCCAGGGGAGGCGGCGAGCTTGGCTAGCTGACGCTGCGAGGACCTCGTCTGTGTTGGACTGGACGTGGAAGGCCATGATGGCGATAGCGAGGCACACAAGGCCAAATGAACGGGAGCCGCCACCGGCCTTAGCACCGCTGTTAAGGACAGCTGCTGCCACCACACACTGTAAAATGAACATGTGACGCAGCTAGCCATAGACATAGCCGTCTATACTCATGATTTATATTCATGCGAGTTAGAAAGCATATGTCCAACCAACGTACGCTATATGATTTTAAAGTGTACTAGAACAAATGACACAAGTTATAATTTTTGTTGCAACGCACGGGCATATCGGCTAGTATTACTAATTAGAGGCTTCAACGGAGCCACCACGTTAACTCTCACCACATGCGCTAAGAAAAAAGATAAATCCAATAAAATCTCACAATAATCAGAAATATCTGGCCTTTAATTTTCTAGACTCTAATCATCGTATTCGATAATAGCCATTGAATTTATTGTAATTTATAAAGAAATTACCCACATTTGCCATTATGAAAAATACATAAAGTAACCCCCTAAATTTGCATATAAATTACCCACACGTGCCATTATACTAAATAAAGCCTATTTTCTAAAAAAAAGAAAAATCATGATGTTGGTAAATTACCCGTCTTTGTCATTATGAAAAATACATAAAATAACCCTCTAAATTTGCATATAAATTACCCACACGTGCCATTATACTAAATAAAGTGTACTTTCCAAAAAAAAGAAAAATTATGACGTTGCCTCATACGGAGTAGTTGGTGAATATAAAATATTAGATTGGTCTATCTATCACGTTGTCTTAGTAAATATATTTTAATATTAATATAAATATTTTATAGCCATCATGTTTATAACTATTTTGCATATAAATTATTTCCTCCGTCTTAAATTTTAAGTTATTCTTGGAGAATCAAAGTTTCTCACAATTAACCAAAATTATAGAGAACATTTTAAATATTTATAACATCAAACAGGTATAGTACGAAAACATAATTAATGAAGAATCCATCGATACTTAGTTGATATTCTAATTATTATTACATTATCATATAAATTTGGTCAAACTTAGATTACTTTGACTCTCCAAGATTCTTGGAATGACTTACAATTTGAGACGCAGAAAGTATCTATGTCGGGTGAATATAAAATATTAGATTGGTCTATCAATCACGTTGACTTAGTTAATATATTTTAATATTAATACAAATATTTGTAGCCATCATATTTATAACTATTTTGCATATAAATTATCTATGTTTGCTATTATACTGAATAAAAAATATTTTTTAAAACAAAAGAAAAAATGTGACGTTGCCTTATAGTTGGTTAATATAAAATATTAGATTAGCTTATCTATCATGTTGACTTAGTTAATATATCTTAATATTAATACAACTATTTATAGCTACCATATTTGTAACTAAATTAGTAAACCTATTTTTGCTGCACTTGGTCATATAGATAGGAGAAAAAAATCCGCCTTATATATAATTATTCATAGATAAGTTAATATAAAATATTAGATTGACCAACTAATCATGTCACTTGGTTAATGTATCAATACACTAGAAGTGTATTACAAGATAATCTCATATCAATCATAAACATATTGGCATTAAATAGAAACTCTTGAAATAACCATTGGATTTATTTATTTTATAAAAATTACCCACCTATACTATTATATAAAATATTTTTGAAAATAAAAAATTGAAAAAAAGTTGGATAACATTATAAATATTCTTTCATAGTTGGTTAATACAAAGTATAAAATAAAAAATATTAGATTGTCATATCTACCACGTTTAGTTAATTATTGTATTTATTAATAAGATCTCAAAGGAAATATATATCAAAAACTAAGAGCTCCAATTTTTATCAACAACACAGAAATAGAAATCTATTTCTGTGGTCTACCATGATCGTGGTGTTTGTCATTAAATTTTTATGTAGTAATTCTATATAAAAAAGTAAATTAATGTTATTGTCATTATAATATTTCAATTTACTGTTGTGATGATCAGCAAACTTTAAGTGAGATTGACTAAGCCAATAAAAAAACTATGAAAAAACAAATTATCCAATGGATTTCAGAGCATGGGATGCAATCTAGCATGGTAGTGGCGAACAAATAAGTCTTAGTATGATTTTTATTGTTTGCTATGATATAATATCGTTAGATTATTTTCGATGTACATGCTAACAATGTTAAAAAAATAAGGGACCAAAATTGCACGATGTTATGAGTAAGGCCACCTATATGAATTTACTACTAATTTAATACATTTTAATAATTATCTATATCTTATAATTATTTTATTAGCTTATAGAAAATATTGAAAGCACAATATATTTCTCCATTGCTAATTTTATAAAAATAATACAATAAAATTATTTTAAGTAAACATACATATTGTGCCAATATGCAAATCTCTCTCACATACACACTTAAGATATATGTTTTTAAATTTTAATTAAAATGATTGACATATTTATATTGATAATATAACCACTGCTACATGAATTTTGTTGGTAAAAAACATCTTTAGAAGTGAGGATATTATTACTCCCTCTATGAATTATAATTCACATTATTTTTTTGTTACATCTATTTTGTTATGTATTTTAATATAATAATATTATCTAAATACATAGCAAAATGTATAAACTAAGAAAGTCAAAATGACTTTCATTTAAACGAAGGTGTCTATGTCTTTTCCATCGTAATCTCACACCAAACTCTATCACTAATCTCTCTATCACTAATCTTAAGGGACATGATGTAGGGTTAAATTTTTTAACTGATATTTTTATATTTTATTAACTATCTGGACTTTTCTTTTAAAAATATTTTCGGCACTGCTAATACCACTGACATATTTAACTACCTATGTCATCATGATATCTAAAAATAAATATTAATACAAATATTTACTTCTCAAGTTCTAACCTGTGTGAGAGCACGGGTTGATGGACTAGCGTATAATAAATAAAAGAGCTTCGAATCCCTGATTCGCGAGCAGAAGATGGCTTTTCGTGAGTAGGTGATTCTCTTGGTGAGAGGACTGTAGACTGCAGAAAGCTAAGATTCTTCTACGCCATTTAATTTCGTTGACCAAATGACCAGACCTCACAAAATTATTGCTTGGTTGCCAAGGTTTATCTCTGGTTGACACCACTAGGCTTCACCTTCACGTCTCTCTTTCAGCTAATCCTATATGGGAAAAAAGACTGGTGTTCTCCTATCACAAGACACAGGAGTAATAAGTGTTCTAATTCCAAAATTGACCGGTGGATGATGCACCATGCATCTGCAGGTGATAGATGGGTTTACGAGAATTCTATCATCCACTAATCACAGCTACTGACGACAGTGACCGATCGAGAGCTATATACTACCTTTTCAGTAGCTATCAATGGAAAACCGTCCAACTATTCCGAAGGACCAACCGACCAAAGAGAGGTCTATACTATGCACCAATGGCATGGCGCGACGCGCGTCCCCATCGGCGAACTGCCAACGCGCTTTCGGAGCACGCGGGCTACTGGTCAGTTCCCCAGCAGATCCGATCGATCGGCGGGCTCAAAATTTCCACGCGGAAACCGCAGGAATTTTCGCCTTCAGAGCAAGTATTATAAGGCCACCTAAGCGGGCTGTATAGCCATCCACGTCAGAAAAATCCTTGCTGGATGAGAGATAAACAAGAAAACAGGCAGCAACGGCCGCTTGGCTTACCGCCCGGCTAAACACGTTTAACGAGAGGAGAACGGCGGCTCCCAGCCCACTGCCACCGGTATGCTAGCGTTTTGCCGTGTCTTGGAGAATACCATTGGCTGTGCACCTGCTGCATTAATAACCTTGCATGCACCCAAGCATTTAAGTTACTAGCCCGACCATAATACAAATGAAGGCTGATGCGGACGTGGCACTGCATTTCGCCGGCTGCCGGCTGCATTACTATCCTTGCTCTCAGTAGTTTGGCGTCTGACGACGAGAAACTGACACCGGTGATCGCAACCTATACATGCAGCTAACTGCTTCTTCAAGCTTATAAATGTATCATTTGCTTTCGTTAGGTCACCAGCACGAGAAAGAGACGCATGACGTCCGCCGTAAAACTGATCCTGGGCTAGCTGTTGTAAAAAGTGGTGGTATATGTGATACTGATACTAGCACTAAGCAGCCGCTTAGAGTACGGTGACTTGTCAGGCTAACTAGGTTCAGATAAAAAAAATTGGATGCTCTACAGTTGACAGTCATAAGGAGAGGGAGAGTTGTAGGGACAACAACGCAAGATTATTTTTGCGTTGGATTTGATGGATTGTAGCTTAGAGTTTTCTCTATTTTGGATATACTACTTCTGAAAGAAACGGCTGTATGTCTGCATGCATTGGGCATTATTGCTCTAGCTCAGTGGTAAAATGGTAAAAATTATTATGTTTAGAAAATAGAAACTGGCATGGAGAATGAATCAGCCGTAAAATTTTGTGGCCAAAACAGGGCAGTAAGATTAGGATCTAATCAATCTCCTGCTTCCTTTACTTGGACTGAAGTGCGTGGCATGTTTGAAGGTTTGGACAGCTCATGTCGCTCGCCTAGGCACGTGCCTAGGTGACGGCACACCAAGAATTAGTCCAAGTCTGAGGCAGCATATGGATCGCAAGTTGGCAACCCAGGATCGGAGAAGGCACAGTTCCGCTAGGCGGAACTGGGCGGCCGCCTAGGCGGGATTACTCGCTAGGCGGAGGCTTCCGTCGCGACTAGGGGGTGAGGCGGCGACCGAGGCGCTAGGCGGCTCTAGGCGGCGCGGAATCGGCGCTAGGCGGCGCGTAGGCGCGGAGGCGGACACGCAAGCGGGCCCGCGGAAAAATTGGCCTGGCGCTCGATGGCGCGTGCGCGAGTAAGCTTCCGCGCGAAAGTTTCCCGCGCTCGATGGCGCCCGCGCGGCCGCATCTTCGCGGAATCACAGGATAAGGGAGAGTTCGCGCTACCTGGCTGCCATTTGTTCGTCCCCGCCGGTCCAGCTCCTGTCCGCCGGACCCGCTCGTCGCCGTTGGAGCCTCGGAGGGAAGCTGCTCGTCCCCGTCGGTCGCCCTGCTCTCCGCTGCTCCGCCTGGAGGTTCGTCCCCGCCGGCCGGATTGCTCCCCGCTTGGAAGCTCCTTCCCGCCGGCCGCCAGTCTCGTCTTCCCTGCCTGGAAGCTGCTCCCCGCCAGGAAGGTCTTCACCGCTGGCCGACGGCCTCATCCGGTCACCAAGGTCAGTTCCCCTCCTCTGCTCCTCTCCCCTCCGACAGCAGCTCTCCTCCCTTGCTCCTCTCCCTCCCCTGTTCCTCTCCCCTCCACGAGTCTGGTTCCCTCCCCTGCTCCACGGTCCCCTCCACTATTTTTCTCCCCTGCTTTATCATCTGAATGGTGAAGTCTGAATGTCTAAATGTTTGCTCATTGTCTGAAACTCTGAATGTCTGAATGTCCAAACTTATAGTGCTTGGCTTGCTCATTGTCTTCTAAATGTAGGATGTCGAACACTGAGGGAGCAGCCACTGAGGAAGCAACCACTGAGGCAGCAAATGCTAATCTCCTAAAAAGGAATTCGGATGATATTGGATGGGAATATGGGTTTCTTATTTATCCTAACAATAAGGACAAAGTGAGGTGCAAGTTCTGTAAGAAGGAGATGAGTGGTGAGGGGTTCATAGGTTGAAGGAGCACATCGCTCATGATGGAAAGAGTTGCAGAAAATGCCCGGTTAAAACACCGGAGGCTCTGGAGGCTAAAAAGAAGTGCAAGGAAGCACTAGATGCTGCAAAAAGGAATAGGGAGGAGAGGACCGTTCGTGACATAGAACTTAGGCAGGAAGATAATGTTTCTAGGGTCCAAGAGTCAGTCCAGTCAGATGAAGTAACTTGTGTTGGAAGTTCAGAGCCGCACAAGTTAGGACCCATTGACAAATGGACTCATGCTATTGATCCTAAAGCTACCATGTCTGAATCTTTGAAGCAACAGAAGCTAAACAAGGAACTTTGGAAGGAAAGAACAAATGAGGTGCACAGGTTTGTTGCAAGATGGGCCTATAATCATGGTAAATTGCTATTATCATTGTCATTCTATATTGAAAATGTTGTTACTGCTGTCCTGATCACTAATTAGGCTTCTTTGTTTAACATTGGCAGCAATCCCTTTCAATGCATGTGTCAATGATGAGTTCAAGCAAATGTGTGAAGCAGTTGGACTGTTTGGTCTAGGATATGTACCTCCAAGTCAAGATTTACTACAAGAGAGATTACTGGAAGAAGAATATGGTAGAACCTCCTAAATTATATGGCCCACACGCACCTGTCATTGTCCCAAAGACTTTCGACAGCCATGCATGTGTTTCAGATAACTTAGAAAGCCCTGTCGGGTGCCCTTAAAGGACCCCGATTAAACCACATTTGACAACTCATACCAGGATCAACAAAGGAGTAGCTGTAACATTACAACATTTGTTACAAAATAAGAATCAGAGTGCAAAGAAAAGATAAAAGTAAATTTACAAATTATAAATAAGTTATCTTTTATAAACTTATCTTCAATTATGGAAGTAGAGAAGAACTACAGAAGACAACTTAGGTAGAGCGCCTAAGTCAGGAGAGGACAACCAGATCATGTCGAGCCCACTGACATGAACTTGATTTGAACACCAATTAGCACCTGCAACAGGGGTTCAACAAACCCTGAGTACAAAAATACTCAACAAGACTGATCCGACGAAAAAGAGGGGTGAAGACTCAGGAAATGCAGGCCAGAGGGATAAGGTAAGGCTGCAAGAAACAAGGACTTTTGCAGAAAAGCTCTTTGGATCAAGTTTTAATTCATCATTAGTTATAACAGAAAGTAAAGTTGTTTTGCTCTAGCTCAACATTAACAAGAAACTTTATTTTTATACCTTATCATCATTCAAGTTGTTACTACGATGTTGAACACCAATCGAGTCTTCTTCTCCGAGAAGCAACGGCGATTCGAATCCATTTTCATACCCAGCGGGACCTAGATCACTGGGATATCGGAGACTTTAACTCCGATGCATACCAGATCACAGATATACCAGGATAACAACTGTAGCCATATATCACCATATGATACCTGTGGGCACTATGACCCAGTGTACTGATATATATGGGAACTTAAACCTACGGTATACCACACTATGATATATGTGGGGACTCTGACCCACTATATATCACTCCATGACATACGTGGGGACTCTGGCCCACTGTATATCACTTTATGCTTGTGAATTTTCTAATTTCTCGATATCACCGATTCACCATCGGACGGGGCCTAGGGCATCAACAGACGAAAACACTACAGAGGGACTCCATTCCCAACGCAAGTTACCCATCCAGACTCGATTTATTAACTATCATCATGTTTCCATAGATAAAGCCATCCTCATCTTATTCATTCTTTTACTTTTTGATAACCTAACTTATTAAGCGGGGCTAAGCATTACTACGCATTTTCCATAAACAGGTAACAAGTAATAAGGAAATAAGACAGGTAATGCAATTGGTGGGTTATCACTCAACTCCTATTAATGCAATATAACATAACTGAAGCGATAAAACTTTTATAAAATAAGGGTAGGTTTAAATGCATCCGGGGCTTACCTCTGTTGTAGTGGTGGTTAATTCTCATCGGGATCACATGTGTTACTCTTGACACCAACTCCAGGGATGGATGACACCAACATTATAGATCCGCGACTTCAACTTCAATGGTGGATGGCATCTTTCAAAGATCGTATACCACGATCCATTCCACCCTCTCGATACGACTACACGTTGTAATGACGCATGTTTTAGCATGATAGAATGTATGACATGATGCACGGCAATGCATTGGTGAAAGCATAACAAGATTAATTAACTAACTAATTATAAACCATTTTAAAAGCATTACACAAGATAAATATAAAACTCCACATATTCTAAAATCACATAGCCATATTAGGTGTTAACATGACATAACAACATCATACAAAGGTAAAGAAACCATATTTTTCATTTATACATTTTTATTACAATTATAAACTATTTAATTAGCAACAAACAAGATAAATCAAAAGATAAAGCATATGGCATCTAATAACCACAATATTTTTACCATAGCACAAACATGGCATTAGAAATATGTCATAAAAATTTCAAGAGAAAATAAGCTACACAGCAAGATATATGAATTTCCTTCTTTTTAAGCATTAAATAAAAGCATAAAATATAGCTAATTATTTTTCTACAAAACATGGCATGTTTCATATTTTTAATAAAAACTAGGCATCACAAAGAACACAACAAAATTTGGTTCACCAAAAACAAAGTTACCAAACTCTAGATATGAATTTTTAAAGGTTTAGAAAATTATTTACCAATAGGTTCTCGAGGCACTATTCACCTGAGTCATTGACTTCGCACTGAGGCCCCTACCTGGAGTCGAATTCAAGCTCAAGGTCCCTGGTCGCGATTTATATACAGAGGATGCTCGGGAACGCCGTTTCCTACGGGGAAGGTGCTCACCAGCGGCAAAGGAGGGCTGATGGAGCATGCCTGGACTCGTACACATCTGTTTGTGCCCTCTGCTCGACCGGAGGTGGCACGTAAAGGCGTGGCCACGTGAGCCCGCAGCACCAGCGACACACAGCACGGTGGCGCAGCAGTAGGCATGATGCTCCAGCGCGCGACTGATCAAATCGATAGGTTAATGAGCATCATGGCTGTACAGAGAAACCAAAACAAGAGAGAGGAGGGAGAGAGGAGCACTGGAGCGAGCTGGCCATGGTGAGGTGGAGCTCAGCAGCCATGGTGGGTTACCGCGGTGGAAACGACGACGCGGGCGCTCCAGGCTGTGAGGGTGGACGCGAACGAGCTCGGCGTGTGCGCGAAAAGATGATGAAGCTGGGGGCAAGAGCAAGTGAGTGAAGATGGCACGGCTGCAGTGAATTTCATGCCGACAACAGGAACTCGGCGGCGGCGGCGAGGAGGAGAAAAGAGAGAGGGAGAGGACCGGCGCGGCTTTAAAGAAGAGGAGACGAACACGGGTACGGAAGGAGCTTCGCGGCCTCGTCCACGCGCCCAGATCTCGAACACGCGCGCGAAGGCGCTCGGCGTCCACGGCGGACGTTGGCGACTATGAGAGCAGACGACAAATCGAACATGGCGGTACTATTCATGAAAATTACAGAACTGCCACTCATCGAAAATTGCAAATTACTCCAAGATTTTAATGGAACTTGAAAAACTCCCAATCTATGGAATGATAATAGTTTTATGCTCTACATTTTTTCCAAAATGAAGAACTTTAAATTCTGCCCAGAAATTATATTTTTAAATCAAATTTTGAAAAGAGAGAAAAAGAGAATAGACCCCTAGAACAAACATTTTAAAAATCTTTTAATTTTGCTAAATAACTTGAAAATCACCCAATGTATGGAATTCTCAACTTTTCAAACCAAACCTTCTTTATATATAAAGTTTTCCCAAATTATGCATAAATTTTAAAATATGGATTTAAAATTAAAAGGGGATAAATATTGGAAAACTGTATTTTCAAATTTATTTGAAATTATTTTTGGAAACTTGAAAAACTTTGAATACCATTATTGTAGCTCTTGTCAAGATCTACAAACCATATTTTGAGAGTATATAAAAATTCCTTATATATTTTGAAATATAGAAAGAGGGGTAAAATAGGGTTTTGAAAACAGTTTTGAATTAACAATCAACTCATCATTTCATATATAAAACTAAGCATCACATAAAAGACATTATTAAAACATAAATGCATTTATGCTATGATGCTCAATGATTATGCTTGATAATACACTTGATTATAATTTTAATTACGTATTAACATCTGGGATGTTACAAAGAATATGCAAGAACCAAGAGTTTGCTGCAGGAACGTGAAGCCGAGAAGATAAAAAATGGGTGCTCCCTTATGACTGATGCTTGGTCAAATAAGAAGAGGAGAAGAATAATGAATTTGTGCACTAATTGTGCTGATGGAACCACCTTCAGTAGCTCAAAAGAGATGTCAGCTGTGTCACACACAAGTGAAGTCATCTTTGAACTAGTAGACCAAGCAATTGAAGACATTGGTGCAGAAAATGTGGTGCAAGTAGTGACTGACAATGCCTCTAACAATATGGGAGTAAAGAAGCTATTGGAGGAGAAGAGACCAAATATATTTTGGACCTCTTTGCAGCTCACACAATCAATTTGATGCTGCAAGGAATTGGCAACATGCCTTAGTACAAGAAAGTGGTTGACAAAGCAAAGGCATTTACCATATTTGTCTATAACCACACAAGAACATTGGAGTGCTTGAGATATTTCACAGAGGGGAAAGAGGTAGTGAGGCCAGGAGTGACTAGGTTTGCATTAAACTTTCTCACTTTGAACAGCATGCAAGAGAAGAAAGACCAGTTAAGGGAGATGGTGGTTAATAGTAGGTGGGACTCGTTAGAGGAAGTGAAATCAAAGAAAGAAAAAAAGGCAACAGCAACTTTACTGAGTGCAGCCTTTTGGAGGGATGTGAAGCTAACATTGGCTGTTTTTGAGCCATTGTTCAAAGTCCTTCGTTTGGTTGATGGGGATGTGAAGCCATCCATGGGTTTTGTTTATGGTGAGCTACTAAAGGCAAAGAGAGAGATCAAAGAGGCCTTGGGCAATAGTGAGGATAAGTTCAAGGATGTCATAGTTGTTATTCAGAAGAAGATGAATGGAAGACTTGATTCTCCATTGCATTTGACAGCTTATTTGTTGAATCCACACTATAGCTATAGTAACCCGGCAATCTTTGAAGAGCCTAAAATAACAGAAGGGTTTATAGCTTGTGTTGAGAAATTTTATTACTACGATGAGGACAACCAACATCAGGCTGCCAACATTGAACTAAAAAGTTTCAGAATAGAGAAGGACCATTTGAAAAGAAGCTTGCAAAGAATTTCCAAAACTTTGATTACAACCCAGGTAGAGGTACTTGTTATGACATGATTGTTTGTTGTTTTCATCTAACATAGAACATACTAACATGGTTGTTTTTATTTTATTTCAGCATCATGGTGGCGGCTGTATGGAACTGAAACACCAGCTTTACAGAAGATGGCTACAAGGATCTTATCATTGTGTTCAAGCTCTTCTAGTTGTGAAAGAAATTACAGTGGGTTTGATGGGGTTAGTAGCTATTTGTTATGAATATTTCAGGAACATTATAATTCAATTGTTTAACTGAGAATGCTAATATTTTTAATTTATAGTACACACTAAGAAGAGGAATAGGCTTACTACAGCCCGCCTTGAAAAGTTGGTCTATGTTCAATTCAACTCCAGGCTGCTTAACAAAAGAGAAAAAATTAAGTCAAAGAAAATCACTAAAGTTCTCTTGTCTAGTGATACAAGTGAAGCTCAAGGTTTTCTACAAGAGGGTGGAGATGAATGTGCATTAGTTGTCTTTAGAGATGAGGAAGATGAGGGTGAGATGGAAGATATAGGGATCCCTTGGTCTGTTCTTGGAGAGGCTGTGGGAGCAGAAGAAGAGCTTCAGCCGTGTAGAAGTGCAAGAGTTAGGGAGCTCTATGAAGGAGAAGAGTTTGAGTCTGAACAAGAAGAGTTTGATGAAGATGAGGATTATATGGAATCCTATTGAAGAAGAAAGATGACTACCAGTGAAGCCTTTTATACCATGTCATGGTCATGGTCTTATCTTATCTCTTAAGAACTGTAGCTATGTGACTTTGTTTGTGTGTGCCTTCTTTTGGTTTGTTTGTGATTTATGAGAACTGAGAACTAAGAACTATGTGGTTGTGTTGTACTTTATTTATAAATTGTGTTGTGCACTTGTATTGATGTCCTACCCACTTGTTTGTGCTCTAAAATTTGTGATTACTAGCTGCTAATATGGTTTGCACATGGATGGGAGGTGGCTGAAATCATTCAGATAAGTGACAACTTGGTGTTTTCTTTTTTTTCATAAACAACTTACTATCCATTCAATATCTAGTACTTACTAGCTGTCAAGAAATATTATAGGAGCTAGGAACATGTAAGAATAAGCCAACAAGGAATCAGGTAAGTCTACTAGCTCTCTTTTTATATTCACTGTAACCTATGTATTCAGAATTATTGCTATTATATATTATATATATAAGTTATGGCTAAATTACCAAAACGCCTAGAAAACACCTAGAAACGTCTAGGCCCGATTACTGCCGTCTCCGTCTTAGGCGGAGGGTCGGCGCCTAGAAACCGTCTAACGCCTAGCAAAACTTGGGGATAAGGCGACTTGCAGTCATGCATGAAGCCCTGTTGGTCTCTACATAATGTAAATAAATAAATAAATAAACTTATATATGGCGTCGATGGGCTGACAGGCAGACACGTATGGGAGTATCTTGTGAAATCTAATCCGTTTTTTGTCCTCTTGGGAAGAGGACCATGACATGGAGTGGTAGCCTGGTAGGAAGCAGGAACTGTGTTGTCTGTTCCCAATTGCTTGGTGATGACTGATGAAACGTAATTTTTTTCCTATCGTGTTTTTTACTTGTGGCCATTTGGGGCGTGGTGCTAGACGAGAACACGACGCTCGCGGTGCGTACGAGTAGACTAAAACCTTGAAAGCAACTGGACAGCTCAAGGAGACGGTCACAGTTGGGTCAGGAACCTCCGGCGACGAGTTGAGATCCGAACAGCTAACAAGTTACTGCTCCTAGATGGAGACGCGCGGCGCGGCGCGGCATCTGACTACCACAGCTACACGCATGCAGAGCCATGATGGCCCTGCTTGCTTGAGATGGAGCAGGCCGGCAGAGCCACAGGAACTAGGTGCTCGTGCATAGCTCATATCACCCAGGAGCACAGGACGACGTAGCTACACAAACGCGTAGGTGGTTACTGATTATTAGTTGCACTACAGAGAAGCGGCGTAGATGGACAGGCAAGACAAGCTATGCCCACCGCGCCATGCTATATCTACACAGTTCACACATCCAAATTGAGCATGAATATCAACTAAATTGCTCCCGAATTGATGTATGTAATACGCAAGAATAATGCATCTAAATTCCGAAGAAACGACGGCA